>AWOL01S0053033.1:77082-96897 GCA_000715115.1 Nicotiana otophora
GGGGGGGGGGGGGGGGGGGTGTAATGAAAAGCTACCTAAGAGATGAAAAGGCTAACCCAACTCTCTAATGTTATTCTCCTTTTGTGTCATTTTATAGGACTATATTTGACTGCACACTAAGTCTAAGATGTCAAGCTGATTTAAACATTAAATTATTTGTAGTGAAAGAAACATTAAAACAATGATTGAAAAACTAGTTTCATAGAGAACATATCATATGAATGTTTAAAAGTTTATACAAGTTCTGAAAATTATTATACACAATAATATCACTAGCAGGGTGGTGTAACATATTTAGGGATGTCCCAAAATGATAAGATTTCCATACTATAAATATGAGTTGCTCTGATGGTAAGCACCCTCCACTTCCAACCAAGAGGTTGTGAGTTCGAGTCAACCCAAGAGCAAAGTGGGGAGTTCTTGGAGGGAAGGATGCCGAGGGTCATTTGGAAACAGCCTCTCTACCCCAGGGAGAGGAAATACATCTTATTAATATTTCAAAGTTAAAAATTAAAAAAAGAAATGCCAATTAATGCAATCTGCAATGTCAGAACCTCTCTTTGGAATAAAGCATTTTATAAATATTTCAAACCTACTAGGTTAATACCAAGCAACCATGAGAATTAAAAGAAAGAAGTATATTTCATTGAGCTTAGTTTGGTTTATCAACCACACCAACATTTATTATCTTAAGCATTTCCAACTGCATCTGTTTTGGTACATTAGTTTTTTTGTTTTTCCTGCTCTTTTCCAATTTCCAAAAGCCACCAACCTAGACAAGTACAGTAGTACCAGTACTTAAAGTGTTTGCCTGACTAATAGCCTGTTTGGCCAAGCCGGAGAAATAGCTTATTTTGAGAAGTATTTTTTTCGCAGAGAAACGGTTTGTGTTTGGCTAATCACTCTGAAAAGCACTTTTGAACAATAATTTGTATTTGGTCAAGCTTTTCAGAAAGTGCTTTCAAATATCAAATTACAAATAAAGACATAAATAGATTTACTTAATAGTTAATATTATAAGTAAATAAATAATCTTAAAAATTTGTTATTACATGCAATAATTAAATCTTTTCATTTTATTTAAGTAAAATATGAAAGTAAAATTTAAAAATACTTAGTTCTTTTAATATAAGTTAAATATATTAAAAATCATTCAACAAATATAAAAGTATTCACCCCTAAAGTCACTATATATTAGAAAGTTATCCTAAAAATAATAAAAAAATATTTATACAATAATATCCTAAGTATTAGGTTTAACGGTTATTTTAGTATATATTATATTTTGTTAAGGGTATTTTTGGTAAGAAGAAAAGTCAAAATTGCTTCTGCTTCTGCTTCTGGCTTTTGGGAAGAAATTACTTTTTTCTGCTTCTCAAAAACTAATTCCGCTTCTTCCCAAAAGCACGTTTTTTCCCCAAAAATAAAACTTGATCAAACACCTTAAGTTAGAAAAAAAAAGTGCTTTTGCAAATAAATAAAAAAATACTTTTGACCTATTTGAGAAGCTTGGGGCTATAAGTACCTTTAAATAGTCAAACATTCAATACAATACCTGCACTAATAGAAGGAATTTGATAAACATACTTCTGAATCAAGAACGTGGCAAATGGCAATTAGAAAAAACACATCCATGTGAATACAGATAAAGCAAAAGCTAAAACATCTGTAAGATCTTGACAGCAGGCTTTCAACAAGAAGCACCAAGACTTTTTCTACCACCTCATAAAATAAAAGAAAAATGAAAATGTCCTACTACAGTAATTTAACATGTGATAACACGCCTACTGAGCCAAAAATAGACTGCTCATACAAGGATCAAGATTGTTCAACACCAAAGTAAAAAGTGTTTCTGCTCATTTCTACTTTGTTAAAACATACTACTAGTATAAAATTCAAATACCAAAACAGATACTACCTCCCTTACAATTTAGATACACATTTAGCATATTACGAGAAAAATTGTAACTTATACTCATTTTTTTTATAGTTTTTGAATATCTAAATTTTAATTTTAAAATATTGAGTTGAACCAACCTAATTTAGCTTCAAAATTTAGTACTCTCGAAGAGCGAAATATGTTGAAAGTACAAATTGTCTTATTCTCAACTCTAAGCACTTGATTGATTCGTCAAAGTTGTAGGAAGAGCAAACAATAGCAATAAAGAAGCATATAATGACTAATTAAAACTAAGATGACAAGATGACAAGTGAGTGTATATAAGTTAAACTCTAAAATTAAAAAAAAAAAAAACGTTGTACCTTTTGCGGGTTTACTATCCAACTCAGAAATACTAGAAGAACTACCACCTTGAGATTCCATTGACTCCAGTGATGCTGGTTTTCCAAGCCCTTGCATTTTACTAGCCAAATAACTTCCTTTCCCTTTTGCCATTGCCCCAAAAGCAGCCAATGTTGGCAACCCACAACCAAACTTCTTTGCAGTAGCCAAATACTGTTCCCTCTCCAATTTTCTGCCTCTCAACTTCATCTCAATCCCTCTCTTTTCATCTCCCACTTCTTTATTATCACCCCTTAAATTCCTTTGTACTTTCTCTGACCTTCTCCTCTTAGCTTGCATCCTTCTCAAACTCTGCAATTCTTTCCTCTTTCTCCATTCTGCCTCAGTTTCCACTGGCAATGAAGAAGTTCTAACCAAACTGCTATGATTATAAGATACTTGTGCTGATGATGATGAACTTAGTGCATCATCATCTTTAACTGTTGGTAAAATAGCAGCTATAGAAGAAGACCTTACTAATGATGTTTTGTCAACACCAAATCTACCTCCTAATGACAACCCAAGATTCAACTCATCTTCATTAATATCCTCAAGTTCAGATTTTTCTGTAGTATTGCCCATAAATCTTTGCAATAAGTCCCTTGAAAATCTACTTGTGTCCAATGAAAGATTCTCCATCCTCCTCTCATCTGCATCACCCATGACAAAACCATATAAACCCCACCAAAAAAGAACTATTATCAGACTTAATTATTTTCACATGTAGGTGCATTTTTAAACTTCCCATGATCAAATTTAACCACACCCAGATAGAAAAATCTGATCTTTAACTTCATATTAGCTTGGACTAAGCTTCAAGATTAAGTATTTTACACCCACTTTAAAGAAAACCTCAGCAGCAATAAAAGAGCAATTCCACAATAACTGTAAAAATCCACCAAAGATGTTAAAAATGGAGAAGCAAAAAAAATCAAGAAAATTGTTAGCTATTGTAGGGAATGTTATGTTCCAGAAAAAGGGTGGTGAAAAAATCAAGAAAACATGAAGAATAGGGAGCATAAAATGCAAATGGAAGAGGGAGAGAGAGTAATGAAACAAATTAATGAAATGAGAAGTTGGGAAAAAGAAAGGAAAATGGGGCATGGATTTTGAGTGTGGAGGGGACAAAGAAAGTATTTTGCAAAGGACAAGTGGCTGAAATGAGAAAGGGTGTAGGGTGATACGTGGGTATGACTGAATAGCCCCTTTTTGGTGGTGTCTCTAATGAAAGTTTCAATCCAAGAAAAGGATGTTTAATTAGGAATAGGAATTATTTAGATGTGGTCACTCAGATATCAACCTTTTCTATTGGGACCAATAATTTAAGTTTGATTGATCATATAAATAGTTGCAGAGACACCATTCTTTTTGAAATATTAATTTGAACCCCTTTTCTTTTTTGGATTGTACTTTTCAGGGTTTTATATTATTGTGATTCATTTCGTCATGTAATTTTAGCACTTAGTGAACCTTTTTTTAGAACCCCGATTATTCTGTATTCCGTGTTATGTAAGGCTCATTAAAGTAAAAGTGTTTTCTACAACAACAACTAAAAAAAAATTTTAAAAACTCGAACGCAAAATTTTTGGTTAAAGTATTTGGTGAACTGAAATTAGAGGCATCATATATTGCCTCTTCATGTTTCTGTATTTTTTAGCAGGAAACGAATATCATGGATGTTATCGGCTAAAGTTTGTAAAAATTAAACACGATAATATTTTAAATCAATCATGATTATGTATACAATTGAGATTGAACCTTTAAATAAATATGCTTTAGATTAAGTCTTCTTATTGAAAGGAGCAATTTCAACAAATAAATGAAATTTGAAGGACTCTCTGCTTGCACCTGTAGAATAATATATTAGTCTCATTTTAAACTATTTTAATACGATAAACTGACATCTTAAATTTTGTATATAGATGAGTTTGTATGACATTTTTATTTGGTATAGGGTGTTTTCTCTTTTATTTTACATAAACTTCCATCTCTCTAATAGCTCAAAATTCTCTTAAACAACAACTTTGATTAGAGAGAAATAACTTTGTTAAGGCAAATAAATAAAAGTCCATGGTCATGAACTTTATATATCTTGTAATGAATTACATTCTTGATCCATTGAACCTTCAATTGGATAAGATGAATTTTGAATATTATCAAGGAGTAAATGCAATTTTTCCACAAGTTGGAGGGGTACGTGGCAACCACTAGGGTACACGAGGGATATGGTGAGGCGTTGTAGTACAGAATGGAACTACCAGAAAGAGAAATGAATTTGGCTGTCTGAGACACTTGTCAAGAAATCAACAGGGATTGACATTTGTCAATTTATACTATCCTCAGCATCTTCTATGTTATTTTTCTTTTATTTATAGATTTCTTTTCTTTTTAAATGCTCTGTATTTGCATTTAGGTTCCAACTATTCAAATTTAGGTTCTAACTATTCAACTATTAAAGGGTCGCTATTAGAATTTTGTAATTCTCATGCTAGAATATAGTGGCGTTTGGACATAAGAATTACAAAATTTTAAAATAGGGGGAAAAATTTTTTTTAAGTGAAAATGGCATTTGAAATTTAGAGTTGTGTTTAGACATGAATATAATTTTGGGTTGTTTTTGAAGTTTTGTGAGTGATATGAGTGAAACTTTTGAAAAACAGTTTTTCGGAGTTTTTTAAATTTTCGAAAATTTTCAAAATGCATCTTCAAGTGAAAATTAAAAATTTTATGAACAAACGCTGATTTCGAAAAAAAGTAAAAATTTTTTGAAAAAAAAAAGAAAATTTTCTTATGTCCAAATGGGCTCATAATATACTCTCTTTGTTTAATTTTAGTTGTTCACTTTTAACTTTACACTTTCTTTAAGAAAAAATAAATGAAGTATATATTATACAATTTTATTCATAATAATGATAGTATTATCAAAAGCCTTAAAAATAATTCGGGTAATAAGTAATTAATGATAAGGGTCAAGAGAAAAATTATTTTTCTTTTAATTTAATATAAATATAACAGATAAATAAAAATAAAAATATATTTTTAATATAATAGACCAATAAAAATGAATAATTAGAAGTTGAGGGATGTACCCCGTTTCGCAATTCTTGTGATGGTTATAATGATTTGGTTAGCTGTCGACAAATAAGGGAAAAAGGGTCGGTCCTTTGGGATTTGTGTAATTCTTTTTCTAAAATTGGATTAGTTTATATTAATGAAGGTGTTTTTCTTAGTACTACCCAGATTGGACATGACACGTAGCTCATAAGGTTCCTCTCTTTGGTCAAATTTAGGATATTTCAATTCTCAGTAAGAAAAAGAAAGTCCAAATATAATGTTCTAAAATGGACCCACACACACAACAAATGAATTATCCAAATGATGACTTAAAAATGGGTGACGTTTAAGCTGCTATTGCTTCAAAACAGGTGAAAGAAGTTTTGGAAAATTTTATTTTGTTATAAAATAAAAATTGTAAAGTAAATAAATCGAATATAAGTATAGAGAAATTGATATATTATTCAACTTCAAACTCATGTACATGATGAACGGAAAACTTTTTTATTTATAGAAAAAAGAAAGTAGTTGCGAGGCTTTTCTTGAGCTGCTTGTAAGTTGTCTGCATGAGATGTTTGCAACCTGCCTGTTTAATAAGAAGTTGTTGCAAATCATTTCATTGAGTTGACAACCGGCCTGTATCAGTTGCTTGTAGATAAACTTCAATAGAGTACTAAACGGATAATCTTCTTCAGGAAGATTATTTATAGCGGAGTAATAAATTAACATCCATAATATAATTATTTTCATAACACTCCCCCTTGGATGTTCATTAAAAGATATTGTGCCTCGTTAAAACCTTATTAGGAAAAATTCAATGGGAAAAATCCTAGTGAAGGCAAAAGAGTACACATATTTAGTAATGCGCATTTCTAGCTGCCTCATTAAAAATCTTACAAGAAAAACCTCATGGAAAAAATCTTAGTAAGGGAAAAAGAGTATAACGCGTATTTCTCTTCCCCTCATAAAAATCTTGTTTCAAATATTTTAGTCTCCGCATTCCAATCTTGTATACCATCTTCTCAAAAGTTGAAGTTTGACAAAGATTTAGTGAATAAATCTGTTGGATTGTCACTTGAACTGATTAGTTGCATATCGATGTCACCATTTTTCTGAAGATCATGTGTGTAGAATAATTTTGGTGAAATGTATTTCGTTTTATCTCATTTTATAAATCCTCCCTTTAATTGGGCTATGCATGCAGCATTGTCTTCGTATAAAATTGTGAATCTTTTATCACATTCCAAACCACATTTTTTTTTGAATAAAATGAATCACCGATCTCAACCATACGCATTCCCTACTTGCTTCATGAATAGCTATTATCTCAGCATGATTTGAAGAAGTAGCGGCAATAAATTGCTTTGTGAAGCGCTATGATATGGCAGTACCTCCATATGTAAACACATACCCGGTTTGAGATTGAGCTTTATGGGGATCGGATAAATAACCTGCATCTGCATAACCAATACGATCTTCACCACCTTTGTTAGCATTAGCAAGATACATAAGTGCACCAACTGTACTGAGATAGAGTATTTCAGGACCAAGGAGTTCATCATCCTCTTATGGAGGTCGGAACGGATCCTTATTCACTTCAAGTGATCGAACGCCCATTAGTGTACTTAATGGCTGCATTTTGTCCATGTAAAAGCGTTTAAAGACCCTTTCTATATAGGCAGATTGATGGATAAAGATCTCATTCGCTGAATATTCAATTTGTAAACCAAGACAATTTTATTTTTCCAAGATCTTTCATCTCAAATTCTTTCTTAAGATATTCAATTGCCTTTTGGAGCTCTTCTGGAGTTCCAACAAGATTTATGTCATCAACATAAACAGCAAGTATAACAAATTCTAATGCCATTTTCTTTATAAAAATACATGGACAAACAACATCATTTATGTAACCTTCTATCAGCAAATATGCAATGAGGCGATTATATCACATGCGCCCAGATTGATTTAAACTGTATAAAGATCTTTGTAATTTGATCGAGTACATTTCTCGAGACTTTGAACTATATGCTTCAGGCATTTTAAATTCTTCAGGGATCATTATAGAGATTTAATCAAATGAGTCATATAGGTTATGACTTGCATTTAAATGGCATGACATCTTAAGGTGTATGGACTGCAGGTCCGATCCTCACAATCATTTACAATATTGTGCACTATATTGTATCAAATATATCGTCGACAATCATTTCGTATCGATTTGCAAGTGACATAACTTGTTGAGATCTCATCACTTTCTTTATTTTCAGGTACTTGAACTTCTTCTAGAGTTTCATGAAATGTTATGTCGTGGGTTCTTCTAGAGCTCATTTCCTCCTCATTATGATCATTTTGATCATTTGCTTCTATCATTTTTCAAGGATTGTTACCTTTGGAACCAATCGGTTTACTACGCTTCATGCGTGCAGTAAACTTTATCCTTCAGGGACTTTAATTTTAATAGGAGCATTTGCAGCTGAAATAGGATATTTAATTTTGGATCAGCAAATGCTTCTGGCATTTGACTTGAATTATATTCTAAGTGTGGATCATATTAATGATAATTCGATTCATATATCATATTTTTCAGTTGTTTATTCCATCCCCCAAATGTTAGAAAAACTAACACATATCCCCAATATTCTTTGGGAAACCTATCTTTGTGCATTGTGGTAGAGAAATTAATCATATATCACACATCAAAAATTATTAGATAGTAAAAATATTTGATTTTTTATCTTAAACCAATTGTGGGGAAGGACTTATCATATTTTGTTGGTCTGATGCATACAAGTGATGTTGTATGCAATTTAGAAAATCTTAGACCAACACATGAAGTTTTGTTCTCACAAGCAATAGTTTAGCCATTAATAGGAGGTATTCAATGCTAAACCAGCTTGGATATAAACCAGCGTTATCAAGATGAACTGTCTTGATTTCGTAATCTAAAAATTATGCTCTTAATTGAGAAAAATAATTTTAAATGTCAAACTGTAGGTTGACAATAATTGTGTGTATGACCATATCATATATGCATCTATAAGTGGTTCGCATGATAGGTGTATGTGCTCATATTTACCTTTTATATATTTCAGAATTAGGGGTCTTAGTCCCAACTTTAGCTACTATAATCATATTATTATGAGAACAAGCAACACAAGAGAATTCTTGAAGAATCTTCAAGTTATTCAATATATGGTTATCAGAATTCTCAATTAGCTCATTATATTTAAACCAGATGGCAAATAAAAACTTTCACTTTATTATGGCATGTGCTATATTTTAGTAAACTTTTGGTTTACTATGGCATAAATTTTTATATCAGTAAACTTCTGATTTACTGTGGCTACTTTTTTATCAGTAAATTTCTGATTTGCTGTAGCTACCTTTGCCTCAGTAAAATTTTCTAGTTTACTATGACTGCTACGTGATGTAGTATAAATTAAAGAATAAGATGGGTAACTTCTCACATACATATTTACCCTCTATGATTGTGGAAACATGAAGATTTCCAATCTTTCAATCATTTGTAGTCTCAGTATGATTGTCATTTGTATTAATAAACTTTGGGCTTATCATAACATATATTTTGACCACAATAATGACAAATAAGCTCTTCAGGAGCCTTTAATTTATTGTCCACAATCAAATATTATTCAGACACTGCTTGTGTCATGTGTCTTCTAGACAAACAGCTAGCTCTTCAGGAGCTTTTGATAAATTTTGTACTACCAGATATTGCTCAGACACTTCTGGTGTCATGAGAGAAAATCATATTCAAATGAACAATATAAAGCAATTGTTTAAGCACAAGAAACACCTTTTCATAATATTTTCCTACTTCAGGAGAAAATTTCAATTGTGTTACTTCTTCAGAAGCAAATTTAAAATACAAAATATTGAGTATATATTCTCTCAATCATATTAACTCCTCTAGAGGTAAATTTTAATTTATTTACATCAAGAATGCGTTCATATTTACGGTTTTATTAATATTATCACATTCACGCATTACATGCACGCCTCTGAACGCGCATTAATCACATCAAATTGTGATGCTTCAACTTCTTTTAAAATATTTACTACTTCAGAAGAAAATCGAGGCGTGCATGTAATATAGAGAATATTTCTCTAGCTTATCTTTAATTGTAACCATAGAAAGCCTAAACTATCACTTCTGGTGGTCATAGGCATATACCACTTCTGGTGGTTAACAAAATTTAGTTACAATGAGATATACAAAACATAACCACTTCTGGTGGTTGTATATTTCTTGCAAACTCTGCTGGAGTTTAAGTGGATCTAACAACGTTATCCACTTTGTAATCCTTTATTAAGATAATTAGGATGAAAATAAATACCAAAATAGGTAATGTATTGTAACGACCCGGCCGATCGTTTTGAGAGTTAGAGCCCGAACCCCTATTAATTGCTTTCCCCATATCTATTTCTGCTATTATGACTTGCCGGGATGATTGGTTTTGAGTTTTGGAGTGTTTTGGGACACTTAGTCCCTAAATGAGAGTTTAAGTCTTAAAATTTGGACCGTAGTCGGAACTGAGTGAAGACAATTCCGGAATAGAACTTTGTCGATTCCGTTAGCTCCGTTGGGTGATTTTGGACTTAGGGGCGTGTACGAAATGTGTTTTGGGGGCCCATAGCGCATTTAGCCTTGAAATGGCAAAAATTAAATTTTTGGAGATTCGGACCGGCAGTGAAAATTTTGATATCGGGGTCGGATTCTAATTTTAGAAGTTGGAGTAGGTCTGTAATATTGAATATGACGAGTGTGCATAATTGGAGGTCATTCGGACGCGGTTTGATAGGTTTCGGCATCGGTTGTAGGAATTTGAAGTTTCAAGTTCTTTAAGTTTGAATTAGAGGGTGATTCGTGATTTTAGAATTAGTTGATGTGATTTGTGGGCTAGACTAAGTTCGTATGGTGTTTTAGGATTGGTTGGTATGTTTCGTTGAGGTCCCGGGAGCCTCGGCTAAGTTTCGAGTGCTTAACGGATCAAAAGTTGGATTTGAGTTGCTGCTGAAGTCTCCAGGCATCTATCATTTTCGCACCTGCGGTGGAGAGACCGCAGGTG
Source organism: Nicotiana otophora (assembly GCA_000715115.1). NCBI lineage: Eukaryota > Viridiplantae > Streptophyta > Magnoliopsida > Solanales > Solanaceae > Nicotiana > Nicotiana otophora. Next base: position 87,508 of record AWOL01S0053033.1, read on the forward strand.
CATGATCGCACGTGCAGAGAGGCAAGCATAGAAGAGGAAAAATAGAGGAGTGCCAGGGGTCGCAGGTGCGAGGTGAATTCCGCTTCCGGATGCCCGGAAATGCGTTAGTGTCATCGCAAGTGCGCAAGGTCCGCAGAAGCGGAAGGGATTTCCGCAGGCGCACACGCCCAAGTGCGGCCCTTTCATCGCTGGTGCGAAGGCAGAGGGGGTAAGTGTTTTGCGTATATGTGCACATCTTTCCACACAAGCGCACCCGCAGGTGCGAGCCCAGGCTCCGCATGTGCGGAAATACCTGGGCAGTGGTTAAAACCGAAGAGCTTCGCGATGTTTGTCATTTTTGGACTTTGCAACTCGGTTTAGGGCGATTTTTGAGAGCCTTGTCGAGAGATTTCTTGAGGTAAGTCTATTGTGATTATGTTTAATCAATAATCTTGCTTTCCCGTGTATGTTTCCACCTAGTTAGTGTGTATTTAAGGTGAAAATTGGGAATTGGAGGCTAGGAATTTGGAAGTTTGATTTGTGGATTCGGAGGACCATTTGGTATCAAATTTTAGTAAATTTGATATGGTTAGACTCGTGAGTGAACGGGCTTTCGTATTTTATAACTTTTGTCTGATTCCGAGACGTGGGCCCCATGGGCAAATTTTGAGTTAATTTCAGAATTTTCGTTAAAATGTTGATTTCGTTAATTAGATGAGTCTATTATTGTTGTATTTATGATATGTAATTGCTTTTGGATAGATTTGGGCCATTCAGAGACGGATATTCGTAGGAAAGGCATTGTGACCGATTGATTGAGCTTGGTTCGAGGTAAGTGGCTTGCCTAACTTCGTGTGGGGAAAATCCCCTTAAGATTTGAAACTATTGTGCTATGTGAGCGCCGTGTAAGTGAGGTGACGAGTACGTACACGGGCTAGTTGTGGTAAACCCCGATTTTCCTACCAAGCAGCAACATGTTTTCCTGTTATTTTGAGTTATACCATTTTAATGAGTACTAATCTATTTTCATTCATAATTGAGTTATTCCAATGTGTGTAGCTATCATGTTTAGTCTAATACAACATGTCTACATGTCTTAATTGTTTATGTGAATTATGTGTAGCATGCTTAATGAATTTCCTGCTTCTTCCCTGACTGGTACTTAGTCTAAATTGTAAGAATTTTGTGATGTAGTTGCATTTCTATCATTCGCGCTGCATATTTACTTTGGGACTACGGAACGGTATTCCGAGAGATCCCCATGTACAACATATTTACTTTGGGACTACGGAACGGTATTCCGGGAGATCCCCATGTCTTGCATATTTACTTTGGGACTACGGAACGGTATTCCAGGAGATCCCCCTGCACATTTACTTTGGGACTACGGAACAGTATTCCGAGAGATCCCCCTGAACATTTACTTTGGGACTACGGAATGGTATTCCGGGAGATCCCCATACACATTTATGTTTGGGACTACGAGACGGTATCTCAGGAGATCCTCGATTGTGTTTCTATGTACTGAGTTGTTACCTTCTACGATTTCTTTGTTGTTAAATTTTAGCTTTTATTTTATTGCGGTATTACACTCTATATTATTTTATTATATATTTACCAGTAGGGGCCTGACCTGATCTCGTCACTACTCGACCGAGGTTAAGCTTGGCACTTACTGGGTACCGATTGTGGTGTACTCATGCTACTCTCTGCACATATTTTTTGTGTGCAGATCCAGGTTCACCTTATCAGCCGCACTATCAGTGAACCGAGACAGCTTTGGAGACTTCAAGGTATATTTTCCACGACCGCAGACCTCGGAGTCTCCTTCTACTCTTTCTCATGTCCATTATCTTTTGTATTTTTCCTTGTTAGACTCTGATGTATAGAGACACTAGATTTTTCTTTCTGTAGTTTGTGATTCACGATGTTCCGGGTTTTGGGATTTGTTGTGTATTTTTGAATAGTTGGTTAAATTTATATTTTTATTTTATTATTCCATAAAATGTTAGGCTTACCTAATTGTAGAGACTAGGTGTCGTCACGACATTACGCGGAAGGAAAATTGAGTCGTGACAAGTTGGTATCAGAGCTCTAGGTTCGTAGGTGTTAGGAGTCACAAACCAGTTTATTAGAGTCTCGCGGATCGGTACGGAGACGTCTGTACTTTTCTTCGAGAGGCTATGGAACTGTTAGGAAACTTTCACTACTTTGATTCCTTGTCGTGCTAAAATTGTTGACTTCAGAGATTCTAAATTTCTGTATTCTATTCTCTCACAGATGGTGAGGACACGTACAAGCGGATCTGATGAACAGGCACCCACGCCCCCTGCTAGAGCCGCGAGAGGTCGGGGTCGGGTTAGAGGCTGAGGATATCCACATGGTGCAGCCAGAGCACCCGCACGAGCTACTACAGAGAAGCCCCCAGTAGCTCAAGCTGGAGGGCAGACACCTGAGATACATGTTGCTGCACCAGCTCTCCAGGAGACTCTAGACCAGTTTCTGAGAATGTTCAGCACCTTAGCTCAAGCTGGATTGATTCCACTTGCTCCTGCACATCTCAGGCAGGGGGAGGAGCACAGACTCCCATCGCCAGTACTTCAGAGCAACAGATTCAGGTCGACCGGGTTCCAGAGATTGTACCAATGCAACCGGTAGCTCCAGCTCAGCCCGAGGTTCGGGCAGCAGCTTCTGAGGCGGAGCAACTCAGACTTGAGAGGTACAAGAAGTACCACCCAACTACTTTCAGCGGATCGGCTACAGATGATGCTCAGGGTTTTCTAGAGGAGTGTCATCGTATTCTCCGTACTATAGGCGTAGCGGAGACGAGCGGGGTTTCTTTTACCACATTCCAGCTTTGAGGAGCAGCCTATCAGTGGTGGCATACTTATGAGTTGAGTATTCCGGCTGAGGCAACTTCACTTACATGGAATCAGTTCTCGGACATGTTTTTGAGAGAGTATGTCCCTCAGAGCCTCAGGGATTCATGGCGCGCGGAGTTTGAGCAGCTGCGCCAGGGTGCTATGACTATGTCAGAGTATGCAGTTCACTTCAGTGATTTGGCCCGACATGCACCGGCCTTAGTTGCCACAATTTGAGAGAGGGTTCGATGATTTATTGAGGGTCTCCATCCCAGCATCTGGAGTAGTATGGCCAGGGAATTGGAGATGGATATTTCTTATCAGCAGGTTGTGGGTATTGCCAGGAGATTCGAGGGCATGTTTTCCTGGGATAGAGAGGAGAGGGAGGCCAAGAGGTCTCGATAGGCTGGTTATTATTCGGGAGCTCGTGCCTCAGCAGCTCGCCATGGTAGGGGTTATGTGAGCCGCCCCTTTCATTCAGCTCTTCCAGCCTCCAGCAGTGTTCCAGCTCCTTCTAGACCCCCCAGGAGCCTTATTATGCACCGCCAGTATCTAATGTGCCTCCTGCACGGGGTGTTCCTAGTGGCTAGTCTAGCAGACCTGGCCCGAGCCAGTCATAGCAGCCACGCCCCCCTAGAGCTTGTTTTGAGTGTGTCGACACTCGCCACATGGTGAGGGATTGCCCCAGCATTAGTAGGGGTGCACCTCCACAGACTTTTCAGCCACAGCATGCTCCACCGGGTCCTCAGGCTATGATTATAGCACCAGCTGCCACCCCACCTGCTCAACCAGCTTGAGGTAGAGGTCGAGGAGGTAGAGGTCGCCCTAGAGGGGGAGACCAGGACAGATATTATGCACTTCCTGCTTGTACAGAGGAAGTTGCTTCTTATTCTGTCATTACAGGTATTGTTCTGGTCTTTCATAGAGATGTGTCGGTATTATTTGACACATGCTCTACATATTCTTATGTGTCCTCTTATTTTGCCCCGTATTTGGGCGTATCTCGAGATTCTTTGAGTTCCCCTATTTATGTATCTACTCATGTGAGAGGTTCTTTTGTTGTGGACCGCGTGTATCAGTCATGTTTGATTTCTCTTAGTGGTGTTGGGACCAGAGCCGATTTATTATTGCTCAGCATGGTGGACTTTGATATTATTTTGGGCATGGACTGGTTGTCGCTCTATTTTGCTATTCTTGATTGTCATACTAAAACTGTGACGCTGGCTATGCCAGGTTTACCGCGATTAGAGTGGAGAGGTACCTTAGAGTATACTCCCAGCAAAGTTATTTCTTTTCTTAAAGCTCAACGAATGGTTGAGAAGGGGTGTGACGTGTATCTAGATTATGTAAGAGATGTCAGTATTGATACCCCTACAGTTGAGTCTATTCCAGTAGTGAGGGACTTTCCAGATGTGTTTCCAACTGGTCTTCCGGGCATGTCGCCCGACATATATTGATTTTGGCATTGATTTGTTGCCAGGCACTCAGCCCATATCTATTCCTCCATATCGTATGGCTCCTCCTGAATTAAAGGAGTTGAAAGAGCAGTTACAAGAATTGCTTGATAAAGGCTTCATTCAGCCTAGTGCGTCACCTTGGGGTGCTCCTGTCTTATTTATGAAGAAGAAGGATGGTTCTATGTGGATGTGTATTGATTACCGCTAGTTGAAAAAAGCCATAGTAAAAAACAAGTACCCATTGCCTCATATTGATGACTTATTTGATCAGTTACAGGGTTCCAGAGTATTTTCCAAGATTGACTTACGTTCAGGTTATCATCAATTGAAGATTCGGGAGCCAGATATCTCGAAGACTGCCTTCAGGACCAGATATGGTCAATATGAGTTTCTTGTTATGTCTTTTGGGCTGACCAATGCCTCATCAACTTTTAAGCACTTGATGCACAGTATGTTCCGACCTTATCTTGACTCATTCGTCATTGTGTTTATTGACGACATTCTGATATACTCCCGGAGTCGGGAGGATTATGAGCAGCACCTGAGGACTACACTTCAGACCTTGAGAGAAAAGAAGTTATATGCAAAATTTTCAAAGTGTGAGTTTTGGCTAGACTCAGTGGCATTCTTGGGTCATATAGTATCGAGTGGGGGGATCCAGGTGGATCCAAAGAAGATTGAAGCAGTGCAGAGTTGGCCTAGGCCGTCCTCAGCTACAGATATCCAGAGTTTTCTTGGTTTGGCGGGGTATTACCGTCGTTTTGTAGAGGGATTCTCATCTATTGCAGCACTTATGACCAGGCTAACCCAGAAGGGTGCTCCATTCAGGTAGACAGAGGAATGTGAGGAGAGCTGTTAGAAGCTCAAGACAGTTTTAACTACAGCCCCGGTATTGGTATTACCTACAGGTTCGGGGTCTTATACTGTATATTGTGATGCATCGCAAATTGGTCTCGGTGCAGTGTTGATGCAGGACAGTAGGATGATTGCCTACGCGTCCAGACAGCTAAAGGTGCACGAAAAGAACTATCATGTCCACGACTTTGAGTTAGCAGTTATTGTTCATGCCTTGAAGATATGGCGGCATTATTTGTACGGTATTCCTTGTGAGATTTACACCGATCATCGGAGTTTGCAGCATCTATTTAAGTAGAAAGATCTTAACTTACATCAGCGGAGGTGGTTGGAGCTACTTAAAGATTATGATATCACTATTTTGTACCACCCTGGGAAGGCAAATGTTGTGGCCGATGCTTTGAGTCACCGGGCAGAGAGTTTGGGGAGTTTAGCATATCTACTAGCAGCAGCGAGGCCATTGGCGTTGGATGTTCAGGCCTTAGCCAGCCAGTTTGTGAGATTGGATATTTCTGAGCCGAGTCGAGTGTTGGCTTGTGTGGTCCTCGGTCTTCTCTTTATGATCGTATCAGGGAGCGTCAGTATGATGACCCACATTTGCTTGTCCTTAAGTACACGGTCCAGCAAGGTGATGCTAAGGAGGTCACTATTGGAGATGATGGTGCATTGAGGATGCAGGGCAGGCTATGTATACCCAATGTAGATGGTTTATGTGAGTTGATTCTCCAGGAGGCTCACTTCGCGGTACTCTATTCATCCGGGTGCCGCAAAGATGTATCAGGACTTGAAACAGCATTACTGGTGGAGGAGAAGGAAGAAGAACATAGTAGAGTATGTGGCTCGATGTCTGAATTGCCACCAGGTAAAATATGAAAATCAGTGACGAGGTGGATTGCTTCAGAAGTTAGAGATTTCGGAGTGGAAATGGGAGCGGATCACTATGGATATCGTTGTTGGACTCCCACGGACTCAGCAGAGGTTTGATGCAATTTGGGTGATTGTGGATAGGCTGACCAAGTCAGATCATTTCATTCCTGTGAAGACTACCTATTCTTCCGAGCAGCTAGCTCGAATCTACATCCGTGAGATCATTAGGCTTCATGGTGTACCGGTATCTATTATCTCTGACGGGGGTACGCAATTTATATCACGGTTCTGGAGAGCTGTACAACATGAGTTGGGTAGTAGGGTTGAGTTGAGCACAACATTTCACCCCTAGACGGACGGGCAGCCCGAGAGCACTATTTAGATATTAGAGGATATGCTCCGTGCGAGTGTGATAGATTTTGGGGGTGCTTGGGACCAGTTCTTACCACTTGCGAAGTTTGCTTATAACAAAAGTTATCAGTCCAGCATTCAGATGGCACCATATGAGACTCTGTACGGTAGGCGATGTCGGTCCCCAGTGGGTTGGTTTTAACCCGGCGAGGCCAGATTATTGGGTACGGACTTGGTTCAGGATGCCTTGGAAAAATTGAAAGTGATTCAGGATAGACATCGCACAGCCCAGTCCAGACATAAGAGTTATGGGGATCGTAAGGTTCGCGATGTGGCATTCATGGTTAGAGAGCGAGTCATGCTCCGGGTTTCGCCTATGAAGGGCATTATGAGGTTTGGAAAAAAGGGCAAGCTGAGCCCAAGGTTCATTGGTCCATTTGAGGTGTTGCGTCGAGTTGGGAAGGTTGCTTATGAGCTTGCCTTGCCTCCCAGTCTAGCAAGAGTTCATCCGGTATTCCATGTTTCTATGCTCCGAAAGAATCACGGCGATTTGTCCCATGTGTTGGATTTCAGCTCAGTTCAATTGGACAAGGATCTATCTTATGTGGAGGAGCCAGTGGCTATTTTAGACAGGCAAGTCAGAAAGCTAAGGTCAAAGAACATTTCTTCTGTGAAGGTTCAATAGAGGGGACAACCGGTCGAGGAGGCGACTTGGGAGACCGAGCAGGATATGCGCAACCGTTATCCTCATCTTTTCACCACTTCAGGTATGTCACTATGCTTGTTCGAGGACGAACGATTGTTTTAAGAGAGGGAGGATGTAACGACCCGGCCGGTCATTTTGAGAGTTAGAGCCCGAACCCCTATTAACTGCTTTCCCCATATCTATTTCTGCTATTGTAACTTGCCGGGATAATTGGTTTTGAGTTTCGGAGTGTTTTGGGACACTTAGTCCCTAAATGAGAGCTTTAGTCTTAGAATTTGGACCGTAGTCGGAACTGTGTGAAGACAGTTCCAGAATGGAATTTTGTCAATTCCGTTAGCTCCGTTGGGTAATTTTGGACTTAGGGGCTTGTACGGAATGTGTTTTGGGGGCCCGTAGCTCATTTAGGTTTGAAATGGTGAAAATCAAATTTTTGGAATATTGGACCGGTAGTGAAAAGTTTGATATCGGGGTCGGATTTCGATTCCGGAAGTTGGAGTAGATCTGTAATGTTGAATATGACTTGTGTCCAAAATTTGAGGTCATTCGAACGTGGTTTGATAGGTTTCTACATCGGTTGTAGGAATTTGAAGTTTCAAGTTCTTTAAGTTTAAATTGGAGGGTGATTCGTGATTTCAGCGTTAGCTGATGTGATTTGTGGGCTCGACTAAGTTCATATGGTGTTTTAGGATTGGTTGGTATGTTTGGTTGAGGTCCTGGGGGCCTCGGGTGAGTTTCGAGTGCTTAACGGATCAAAAGTTGGATTTGAGTTGCTGCTGAAGTCTCCAGGCATCTGTCATTTTCGCACATGCGGTGGAGAGACCGCAGGTGCGTGATCGCACGTGCGGAGAGGCAAGCGCAGAAGCGGAAAAATGGAGGAGCGCCAGGGGTCGCAGGTGCGAGGTGAATTTTGCATCTGCGATGCCCGCAGATGCGTTAGTGTCATCACAGGTGCGCAAGGTCCGCAGAAGCGGAAGGGATTTCCGCAGGTGCGGCCCTTTCATCGCAGGTGCGAAGGCAGAGGGGTAAGTGATTTGCGCAGATGCGCACATTTTGCCGCACAAGCGCACCCGCAGGTGCAGAAATACCTGGGCAATGGTTAAAACTGAACTGCTTCGCGATTTTTGCCATTTTTGGACTTTGCAACTCGGTTTAGGGCGTATTGTGAGAGCATTTTCGAGACATTTCTTGAGGTAAGTCCATTGTGCTTATTTTTGATCAATAATCTTGCTTCCCCATGTATTGTCCCACCTAGTTAGTGTGTATTTAAGGTGGAAACTGGGAATTGGAGGCTAGAGATTTGGAAGTTTGATTTGTGGATTTGGAGGACCATTTGGTGTCGGATTTTAGTAAATTTGGTATGGTTAGACTCGTGACTGAACGGGATTTCATATTTTATGACTTTTACCTGATTCCGAGCCGTGGGGCCTACAAGCGAATTTTGAGTGAATTTTAGAATTTTCGTTAAAATGTTGATTTCATTAATTAGATGAGTTTATTATTGTTGTATTTATGATATGTAATTGCTTTTGGCTAGATTTGGGGTATTCAGAGATGGATATTCGTGGGAAAGGCATTGTGACCGATTGATTGAGATTGGTTCGAGGTAAGTGGCTTGTCTAACTTCGTATGGGGGAAATCCCCTTAAGATTTGGAACTATTGTGCTATGTGAGCACCGTGTACGTGAGGTGACGAGTACGTACACGGGCTAGTTGTGGTAAAAGCCGATTTTTCTACTGAGCAGCAACATGTTTTCCTGTTATTTTGAGTTATACCACACTACTAGAAATTCGCTAAAAACCGACTAAAACAACCGACCAACGTTGGTCGGTTATGGCCAATTACCAACCAAAACGCGACTATTACGGTGTGGACGGTGTTTTGATGGTCGGAATGGTTTACTGACCAAAGTTGGTCGGAAATTACCGACCAACTTTGGTCGGTAGCTTAAAACGACCATCTGACAAGTTTAATTACTTACCGACCAACTTTGGTCGGAAACATATTTTATTAATTTAATTCTACCGACCAAAGTTGGTCGGTTTAACTAAATTATATTTTTTTATTAATTATTAAANGCCGATTTTTCTACTGAGCAGCAACATGTTTTCCTGTTATTTTGAGTTATACCACACTACTAGAAATTCGCTAAAAACCGACTAAAACAACCGACCAACGTTGGTCGGTTATGGCCAATTACCAACCAAAACGCGACTATTACGGTGTGGACGGTGTTTTGATGGTCGGAATGGTTTACTGACCAAAGTTGGTCGGAAATTACCGACCAACTTTGGTCGGTAGCTTAAAACGACCATC
>AWOL01S0053040.1:0-69926 GCA_000715115.1 Nicotiana otophora
TGGTAACACCTTCGTGCATTTATCTCTTTCTCACCGAGCATACATATAACAGTACCAACTAGGTGGGAGAATGCCAATAACAATTACAAAATATAAAGTGGGAGGCACACAGGAAGCAACAACGAACAAAGCAGTACATATAGACCACGGAAACAAGCTGGGAAAAATAGGAATAGAAATTATGATAGCAATTAGGAAGGGAAAATATAAATTTCATTAATTAGCATGGTATAAGGCTTAGATGCAAATATAACAAACAAGAAAAAAATCATAATATTTGCAAGTTAAACAGATAAAAGGCATGGATAACATAGCAACACTTGGGGTAGAGGACACAGAAAAAACAACGACTATAAGTCATATAGAAAAACATAGGCGCTCAATAATGGCTCAAGATAAAGGCATGAAAGTATACACAACGAAAAGATATCAGAATATAATGTATGTCTCTTGTCCTCGCCTGCACGGAAACACCCTTCGTGCTATGAACATATGATAATATAAAAATAATGGCAATATCAACGAAATGGCATGGCATCACCCTTTGTGCTTTTACTCTCAAGTGAAATGGCACGGCATCACCCTTAATGCTTTTACTCTTAAGTGAAATGGCACGGCATTACCCTTCGTGCTTTTACTCTCAAGTGAAATGGCACGGCATCACCCTTCGTGCTTTACACTCACATGACATGGCATGGCATCACCCTTCGTGCTTTACACTCTCCCTCACATGATAATATATACACAATGGCACGGCATCACCCTTTGTGCTTTACACTCTTCCTCACATGATAATGTATATGAAATGGCACGGCATCACCCTTCGTGCTTTACACTCTTCCTTACCAAGCACATGTATATCATTAACAAGCAAGGTAGGAAGTATAAATAACATCAAGGAGAATGTTTAAACGACAACACTGCCGCGCCCCGTTTTCTCGCTAAAGCAGGTTTCGATGTGTGACAACTCTTTTTAATGGGCATTAAAAGAGAAGAGTCACCACCTAACGATTTTTAACGTGTGTTAGGGCACCTATTTGCAAATAACTTTGTTTGACATGTCAACGCCACCAAAGATCGGGTAAGGGCTCAAATTACCTCAAAGAGAAGGTGTTAGGAATTCTTCAAAGTCCACAAGTGTGGGTCCCGGACGAATGTTGAACTATGTGGATTATATGATTAAACTAGGCGAGCACATAAAGAAGGATATGAAAGTTGAAAGTCCTATTATAGCATAAACCAGCGCAAGGAAAATAAACTATATGAATAATTGTTACAGATTTAAAGACCACTAAGGGTTACAACTGCGTCGATCTATATTTAGCGACTCAATCCTTTAGCAAGCATGTAAGAAAGGGGGGGGGTACCTAAGTCATTTATCCTAAAGGATCACCCCGTGCAACATAAATAATACTTCGCAACTTCCTTTGGGTAGGAGTTGCTCATATTATTCAGCGGGCACAGACTATCATCTCCTGTTACCCGATTACTATGTTGAAGTTGTTTACTTAAAGGCGCTCTAATTTAATTCTAAACTGACCCCTATGCGTGCACTACCCGTCCCATGCCTATGGTCCAGGAGGCTTTGGACCTCTATTAGGTGGTTCTAGACTCAGCTTAGGTTGCTCAAAATGATAAAATTAGGCTACATTCAAAATAAATAGGACTTCACATAAAGTCAATTAAAGGCTCAAGTTAGCCTCCACACATAAACAACACATGCACGCGGGCAGATTCAGCGATAGACAGTTTTTAGGATTAAGACGCATTATAGCCGTTAAGTCCTATAAGCATAATTTCTAGGCGATTCTGATTTCGAGTAGTGTCCAAGCAGTGTTACAACTTTTAGGCTAACAGATTTTGTAGATTAAAGACATTACAAACCTATAGGCATGATCTCTAGTTATCTGTGTAATAAGGCAGCGAAATGATCCCAGAACTCTGAATTACCAATGTTGATTTTACAGACATGTTTCTTAGGTAGGTGACAGTGTCCTATAGGCAGGATTTCTAGCAGTTAACAACTGAAATTGATTTTATATACTTTATCCCTATAGGAATGTTGTCTAAGTGTGGCAATGCGATGAAGTAACAAAGTAATCAATTAGTTGATTAAGATCCTATAGTCATGATATCTAAAGGAGCAACGTGCTAAGAGCAATAGAAGCAGTTGATTGATTGATTTATTGAAACCCTATAGACATAGTATCTAGATGGACATTAGCAAATATGTGTTAGTGTATCCTATAGTCATGCCATCTAAAGCGTTTAGTAGTGCACATGGAAACAAGCGTAGCAATTACTTGAGCCAACATGTTTGACAAGTTAAGTGCAGTGTGTGCATGATTCCTATAGATATGATTTCTATTAGTGTGCAACCCACTAAATCCATATAAGGCATGCTGAACAAAATAGCAAATAGAACACATAGACCCTATAGGCATGTTTTCTACCCTTTTATGCAAGCATTAGAATACCCCAGCCCCCTTTTTATTAATCTCCCCATCATTCAGTTTACAAATCATTACAAGCCCAGAAGGAAATAATATATACTTAAAGATGACAAACTATAGACTAAACAAGTACAAGCCTGCTAAGGCAATCATAGGCCTAATACAAAGTAACCTGGGATATCCCAAGCCTTCAACAGCAGGCCCAAACCACAGGCTCACAAGAAAACAACTAGAGTACCCCTGAATCCTGTGACTAAGTCCAACAACACATATGGCCCCCTTCCAGGACCAACAAATAATTTACTTACCCAAATGGATGCCAAACTCGACCAAACGAGTAACAAACTACTCATAAAATTAATTGGACAACTCAAACACTCAGTTCTTAAAAGTTAAACTAGCAGTAACTCTGGTTGAGGTATATAAACAAAATCATGCTAAGTTGGAAGGCATTCAAGACACATATAAGGCAAATTTATGTTCATAGTTCGAGTGACAAGTTTGAGAGTGATCTATTTGACTACATAGGATAGTAAACCATTCTGAAGAGTTTTTATAAGGAAGCATGATTCAGAGTCAATCTAGGGAACCCTAGATGAAGGTCTAGCAGATTCAGGCAAGAAGCAAACAAAGTACAGCCAACACATAGAATGTTCATCATATAAAAACAATGAAAAGAACAACTTAACATAGCAAAACTTATGATCAAGTGACTACTTAGTGGAATAGGGAAATCTTAGCATGTTGAACACTAATCATAATACGAGAAGTATGTCAATCTTCAGAATCAGGATAGGCTAGTATTGAACCTGATACTAGTTGGTCATATAGGAGAGGAGAGACTGGTTATGAGGTTTCCTAAGGTCCCAAACACTGTTGAAAAGCATAGGATTACATAAGTTCCAAACATATATTAGAGCTTAAATGGCATGAAGACATGCTTTAGCTAACCAGTATAACATCAGGAATTTAGCAGGATGGACAGGAACGACTTAACCAGGTCTGAAACACATGCATGGATTTATCACAAAGGTACATGACAAGGCAGGGGACACGCATTAATCCACAAGTAGAAAGGAAAGCATGCTTATGCTAATAACATAATCATGAGTTAACTATAGAACATTAAGTTGCACGTGAATGATTCAACAAGAATTAGAGCAGGTTCTGGGCATGATTCGACTCTTTACAAGAGTATAGAAAAAGGCAAGAAGCTAAACCCAGAATAAGCAACACATTAGAATAAACAGGCTTTTAGAAAAAAGAATCAAGGCAACAAATAGGCAAATTCAATTACTAGAAGGTGTAGAGCCTGAAGAAGAGCTTCAGAGCATACAATAGCATGTTGGTTCATAAACAAATCTCAGAGACATAGATATGCAGAACAAGAACTCAAACGAAAAGAGAATGAAATTGCAAGGGTCATAGGTACTTACCAGTTACTAATTGACAAGTGAGTAAACAAAGAATAATTTCAGCAATATCTTGATTATCAATAGCAAAACGAATAGTAGAACCCCAAATTTCAGTGCGTCAGAGTTCCCAAGGGTTTCAGATGAACCCCGGGCAGTGCTCACACTGAGAAAGGTCGAATAATCAAATTTCGGTGGCCTTGGCTTTCCACCGGCCAAGAGTTTAAGTTTTAGAATAGTGCAAGGCAAGAATAAGAAAGACAGTAGTAGTGTTTTTAGCGATTAGAATCTCTGTAAAGGGGAAATTGGGGAGGGGTTTATATAGTGACAGATTAGGATGAACAAACATGGAAAATAATCAAATAATCATAAATAAGGAAGGGAAAGATGACATGCAATCAGTAATAGAGCCGGTAAAAGAGATGACAGAAATTTCAAATCCTAGTTGGGTCCAACGACCATAAATCAGACCGATAATGCAAGAATCGTCCATTGTATAGTGTTTATAGACAAAATATCGCCTAGATCTTCACAAAATCGGAGTCAATCAGGCCTACTCTTGAAAGGTAGTTCTTGCCAAAAATAGGGCGAGAAATATGTAACATCATAGACACGCATACAATAGCAAAGTATTACAAAATAGGTAAGTGAATCACGGTTTGATTCCAATTTTAGGTTGGAATCAGAGAGAAATCGGGAGGCGGCTACTAGGGTTTATCAGAAGAGGAAAGGGTTGAGTGGTTTGGGTTATGGGGATATAAGGAGAAGGGAAGGGTTTATTATAGGTCATTGATCATTTAAGATCAACGGCCATGATCAAAGAGGAAACGGGGCGGGTTATTTGACGGGTCATGACCGGGTCATCTAAAGGGTTGTCTGGTTGGGCTGGGGTGTTGGGCTAATGGTTTGGGCCAAATTTGGTCCGAAAACTTGGCATGTTTTGGGCCAGCTCTTGAAACCCTTTAAAATTAATAAAAATAAATTATTAAAACTTCTAATAAATGGTAAATATAATATTTATGCTGTAAAAATATTTAAAAATAATAACTCAGCATTATAAAAAAATATATAAAATTCTACTTTGGCATAAATAATATGATAAACGCAATTATTTATAGAATATAGGCTATTATTGCAAACATTATGTAAATAGTTAAAAAATGCAAATATAATTATGTGAAATAAAGTAACAATATTTTAAAATATCTATGTGGGTGTAAATAATAAATTTGGATGATTAAGTCATCACAAAATAATTTGAATGGGTAATTAATAAGTATTCATATAATTTAAATGCAAGAAAAATCAATATTGAAGCTTTAACAAATTATAAAAAATTATAAAAAATATTTGTATGACTTTTTGTAAATTTATGATGGTGCATGAATGATATTTAAAGCATATATGATATTCATAAAAATATGAGGGCAAAATTGGGTATCAACAGTTACCCATCTTTACTCGGAAATGATGAAAGAGTTATCAGGTAAAGACAATGATGATCAATTTTGTCCGAAGTAAGTGAGGGATGACGTGTTTTGAAAATGGTGGCCGAACCCTGGTTCTTGAGTTACCTACATATCCCTGGTACTTAGGGAATCAGTCCGTGTGAAATTCTGGATCCAACGGTAAACGAAACCGATAGAGTTTTTATAAGAGTGGTCATATGCTTCGATAAAAATGTCGTAGGCAACGGATAATTTAGGTAGAGCCATGAATGCAAATTTGAATATTATGGATGTATAAGGCAAATATTTGAACGGTTATAGGACAAAAGGTAATCAATTACTGGTCGTCGGTTACGTTTGAGATAGTCAGGGATGTGAACGTTGTGAACGGAAACCAAAGTGAAATTTACTCCCGTTTGTAGAACAGTTACCTTCTGAGTTACCTGCAAAACTTAAAACACGATGCACGTGAATATATGTAGGTTATTGCGAAAATTTAAACTTGATGCAAATTCCCTTCGGACCATGATGGTTGTCTTCGGACCATGAGGATGATGTTCTTAGACCATGATGTTCTCATCCATGAAGCGTATGATAAGGGATTCGTAGGCCAAGGAATGGTGTCCTCGGGCTATGAGGATGATGCCTCTGGACTATGACGTCTTTGAATAATGATGTGCAGTTTTGATATATCCCCAAGCCATGGAATGGTGTCTTCAGGCTATGAGGATGGTGCCTTCGGACTATGATGCTTTCGGACAATGTGGCAATGTTTCAGCCGATAAAATGCAAAGATGTGGTGATATCGATCGTTTGATGGAGAAAACAGGTGATGCTTAGTCATATGCGAGGACGAGACAAGACAAGGCTTAGTCTTGTATGAGATGAGGGCAGTGCTTAGCCGTATGCGAATAAGAGAGATAGTGCTTAGTCTTATGTAGTGTAACAGAGACAATGTTTAGTTTCATGCAAAGAAAGGCAGTGCTTAGCCTTATGCAATGTGGTGACAGTGCTTAGTCTCATGCAGAGGATGGAGACAATGTTTAGTCTCATGCAAAGGATGGAGACAATGTTTAGTCTCATGCAAAGAAGGCAATGTTTAGCCATATGCAATAGTGGAGACAATGCTTAATCTCATGCAAAAGTGCTTAACCTTATGCAATGTGGAGACAGTGCTTAGTCTCATGCAGAGGATGGAGACAATGTTTATTCTCATGCAAAGGATGGAGACAATGTTTAGTCTCATGCAAAGAAGGCAATGTTTATCCGTATGCAATAGTGGAGACAATGCTTAGTCTCACGTAAAGAATGGAGACAATGCTTAGTCTCATGCAAGGAAAGGCAGTGCTTAGCCTTATGCAATAATGGGGGCAATTCTTAGCCTCATGCAGTAATGGAGGCAATGCTTAGCCTCATGCAAGGTATGGAGACAATGCTTAGTCTCATGCAAAGAAAGGCAATGCTTAGCCTTATGCAGTAATGGAGGCAATGCTTAGCCTCATGCAAGGTATGAAGACAATGCTTAGTCTCATGTAACGAAAGGCAGTACTTAGCATTATGCAGTAATGAAGTAAATGCTTAGCCTCATGCAAGATATGGAGACATTGCTTAGTCTCATGCAAAGAAAGGTAGTGCTTAGTCTTATGTAATAATGGAGGCAATGCTTAGCCTCATGCAAGGAAAGGCAATGCTTGTCCTTATGTAGTGATGGGGGCAGTGCTTAGTCCTATGCGATAAAAAGCAATGACTAAGTGCGAGAGGATAAAGCATTTCTTAGCTTGATGAGTTTGTGTTTGGACAGTCCAGCTTGTTATGAAGATAGTGATCCCGTTGTGTGTATATATTTGCGAACGTTCCTATTATGTTCATCGTGCCTACATCCAAAGAAAGGTCGTGAGTTTTGTAGGAAAAGGTTGGTCCGTGCTCTCGATTTCCTTGCTTCGCCTTTGTCTAGAGGCCCTGCTTGAGTCACCCCGGGTAACGTCTAGCTGCCATAGAAACAAAACTTTCAAATAACATGTATGTATTTGACAAATTATTTGAAAAAATGCAGTTGTTTGAAATATGTGATAATATACGAGATCAAATGTTTTGATGAACCGGTGACTGTGACACATTTTGAGACGTTGCAACCTCATTGCTTCAGAATTTTGAGGATCCTCCTCAAAATTCTGCCCCAGTTTAAATGCATACTTCCGGCAACACATTCCTTGGTGGTTCTAAACATGATGAGATCGGGCGAACTCATGACCTTGCCCCAATTTCTGACCATAGGGAAAATGAAGATTTTATTGTGATGTGACCGAACTCATAGGGCTGCCTACCTATCCCCTCTTAAATGGAAATCAGGTCAAGCGTAGTTCAGTTACATCTAATAGAAAGTGCAAACATAATCTTAAATGTAGTATCTCTTGACTGCGTCCGAATTGATAGGTCTTGGCCAAATATCTCCATCAATCTCTACAAGTATAAGTGCTCGTCCTGTCAATACCTGGTGAACCATGTAAGGGCCCTGCCAGCTGGGTGAGAATTTCCCCTTTGCTTCATCCTGATGTGGCAAGATTCACTTTAGTATCAACTGCCCTGGCATGAATTGCCTTGACCTGACCTTTTTGTTGAAAGCTCTTGCCATTCTATTCTGGTAGAGTTGACCATGACATACTGCGTTCATTCTTTTTCCATCAATGATAGCTAGTTTTTCATATCGGCTTCGTACCCATTCTGCATCGTTGAGCTTAGCTTCTTGTATGATTCTTAAAGAAGGAATTTCCACTTCTGCGGGAATAACAACTTCAATACCATAGACCAGTAGGTAGGGAGTTTCCCTAGTTGATGTACGAACTGTGGTATAATACCTGAGTAAAGCAAATGATAGCTTCTCGTGCCATTGTTTGTAATTGTCTACCATTTTCCTCAATATCGTCTTGATATTCTTGTTGGTGGCTTCTACGGCTCCGTTCATTTGCGGCTTGTATGCTGTAGAGTTTTGGTGTTTGATCTTGAATGTCTCGCATATGGATTTCATCAAATCGCTTTTGAGATTGGCGGCATTGTCAGTAATGATTGACTCTGGTACCCTAAATCAACAAACAATGCGGTCCCGAACAAAATCTGCTACAACCTTCTTGGTTACAGTTTTGTAAGATGCAGCTTCAACCCATTTTGTATAGTAGTCGATGAACACCAGAATGAACCTATGTCCGTTTGAAGCAGCGGGTTCGATTGGTCCGATGATATCCATACCCCAAGCTGAGAAAGGCCAGGGTGAGCTTGTTGCATTAAGTCCATTGGGTGGTACTCGTATCATGTCAGCATGTATCTAGCATTGGTGACACTTTTGAACGTACTTGATACAGTCTGTTTCCATAGTCATCCAGAAATACCCTGCTCTTAGTATCTTCTTGGCCAAAATGAAACCATTCATGCGGGGTCTGCAGGTTCCAGCATGTATTTCCTCGAGCAATCTGGATGCCTCTTTGGCATCGACACATTGCAGTAATCCCAAGTCAGGAGTCCTTCTATACAGAATTCCTCCGCTTTGAAAGAAATGGTTGGCCAATCTTCGAAGTGTGCACTTCTGAGTGTTGATAGCGCTCTCTAGGTATTCTCCTTTTTCCAAGTACTTCTTGATGTCGGGGAACCACGGGTTTCCATCTATCTCGTATTCAATACAAGCACAATAAGTTGCCTGCTTATGAATTCCTATCGGGATAGGATCGATGACATTCTTATTTGGGTGTTGTATCATGGAACACAAAGTGGCTAATACGTCTACAAACTCATTCTGAGTTCTTGGAACATGTTTGAACTCTATCTTTGTGAACCTCTTGATCAGCTCTTGTACACAGTGCAAATATGGAAATATTTTGGTGTTCTTTGTAGCCTATTCCCCTAGAACCTGGTGCACCAAAAGATCTGAGTCTTCGATTACTAGCAGCTCTTGAATGTTCATGTCAATAGCCAATCTGAGTCCCAGGATGCAGGCCTCATACCAGGATGCAGGCCTCATACTCCGCCATATTATTGGTGCATGGAACCTGAGTTTTGCGGATACCGCATAGTGTTGATCGGTTTCTAATACTATAACAGCTCTGATGCCTACTCCTTTGAAATTTGCTGCTCCGTCGAAGAACATCCCCCGACCATCATATGCCTCGGTGATATCTTCTCCTGCGAACGACACCTCCTCCTCGGGAAAATACGTTTTCAATGGTTCGTATTCTCTGTCTACGGGATTTTCTGCCAAATGATCTACTAATGCTTTCCCCTTGACTGCCTTCTGAGTCACATAGATGATGTCGAATTCACTTAGCAATATTTGCCACTTTGCTAACTTACCCATAGGCATGGGTTTTTGAAAGATGTATTTTAGCGGATCCATCCTTGATATGAGATATGTAGTGTATGCATAGAAGTAATGTCTCAACTTCTAAGATATACTTGTTAAAGCACAGTAGGTGCATTCCAACAAAGAGTACCGGGCTTCATAAGGCATGAATTTCTTGCTCAGATAATATATCACCTGCTCCTTCCTTCCTATTTTATCATGTTGTGCTAGAACGCAACCAAAAGCCCCATCCAACATAGACAGATAAAGCAACATAGGTCTTCTCGGTTCTAGTATGACCAGCACGGGCGGTTTAGATAAATACTCCTTGATTTTGTCGAAGGCTCTCTGGCATTCTTCAGTCCAGCTTGTCGCAGCATCTTTCCTTAGCATTCTGAAGATTGGCTCACATATCACGGTTGATTATGCTATAAAGCGGTTGATGTTATTGAGGAGCCCTAGAAAACTCATCACATCTTTCTTATTCTTTGGAGGCGGTAGCTCCTGGATAGCTTTGATTTTTGACGGGTCTAGCTCAATACCTTGGCGGATGATGATGAAACCTAACAATTTTCCAGTAGGAACTCCGAAGGCACACTTTGCAGGGTTCAACTTCAAGTTGTATTTTCGAAGCCGGTCGAAGAATTGCTTCAGGTCTGCTATGTGATCTGAACTCCTTTTAGATTTGATGATAACGTCATCCACGTACACCTCTATTTCCTTGTGTATCATGTCATGGAAGATGGTTGTCATGGCGCTCATGTAGGTGGCTCCAGCATTCTTCAAGCCAAACGGCATCAGTTTGTAACAGTATATTCCTTATAGTATGATAAAGGCTGTCTTTTCAGCATCCTCTTCATCCATCCAGATCTGATGGTATCCTACGAAGCAATCCACAAAGGATTAGAGTTCATGCTTGGCGCAGTTGTCAATCAGTATGTGTATGTTGGGCAATGGGAAACCATCCTTAGGACTTGCTCTATTCAAATCTTGGTAATCGACACATACTCTAACTTTCCCATCTTTCTTCGGAACTGGCACAATGTTGGCCAACCAAGTCGGGTATTCGACCACTCAGAGAACCTTGGCTTTGATATTTTTGGTGACCTCCTCTTTTATCTTCAAACTCATATCCGGCTTGAACTTTCTGAGCTTCTGCTTTACTGGTGGACACATAGGATTGGTGGGTAGTTTGTGAGCTACTATCGATGTGCTTAAACCAGTCATATCATCGTAGGACCATGCAAAGATGTCTTCATATTACTTTAGGAATATGATGTACTCTTCCTTCTTTGATGGTGATAGATGAATGCTCATACATGTTTTCTTGACCGTTTCAGAATCCCCAAAGTTGACGGCCTCAGTTTCTTCCAAATTATACTTTGGTTTGTTTTCAAAGTCTTCTACTTCTCTGATGATTTCCTTAGGTATTATATCATCTTCCAGATCCTCTGAATCACTGTCCTTATGTTGCGTTGTCTCATTACATATCACAGTCGTAGATTCATCAAGATATGTAGAAAGATAATAATAAATATAAAGAGGAATAATGCATTAATAAACTTGTAAAACATCAACAAGTGCGGCTCGATGGCTCGAGTAATTATTTCAAAACAAAATACTGAAAAATGTCTCAAATGCTCAAAACTATTTTAAAATAATTCATGCTAATTTGCCAAACTACCCAGGAACTCGACAGACCCGAGATGGTGCAGCGGTCCAGTTCTTGAGAACAGCTTCTTCTTCCATGGTCTGAATGGTAAGGTCTTCCTCCTCCTCAATAATTGCACTGCAGTCCATGTCTTCTTCATCTAGAAACACCTTCCTCATGCCAGCTAAAACCACATCTACCTCAGATCCCCACATCATGTCAGCTTGATAGAATGTCTGGTGCAGAGGTGGTACCGATTGTTCCAGTGGATAATAAGGAGCATGCCATTATGGTGACCAATCCTGGTATTCTTGCCATGTGTATTCATACCCGAGTCCAAAAGTCGTACCATGGTACTGTGATTGTACGGGTTGATCCCTTGAAGTTTTTTGTCGAGACTCTTGCTGGGTTCATACCCCATCCACAATAGTATGCTTTCTATCTTGTTGCTCCACCATCGGTCTTTTTCAATCGCGTTGACTCGTTCAATGTGATGGTATGTTTCTCCACCCAGCTTCTTTCTATTTTCGATGACTGAAACGGTTTGACTGGTGTAGATGGGGTTACTTCCATCTCCATGGATGATCACCTCCTGATGATTCCACTCAAACTTCACAGCCTGATGCAGAGTTGAAGCCACTGCCCCGGCGGCATGTATCCATGGTCGTTCGAACAATAGGTTATAAGTAGTAGATATATCTAGCACTTGGAACTTGACATCAAACCAAGTCGGGCCCATCTATAGACTGAGGTTGATTTCTCCAATGGTGACTCTATGAGATCCATCAAATGCCTTCACATTCATGCTTCCCATTCGTATTTCGTGTAGGCCTTTACCTAGTCTCTTTAGAGTGGTCAATGGACATATATAGAGACTTGAACCTACATCTATCAAGACCCTGGCGATGAACTTATCTTCAAATTGCACCATAATGTGCAACACCCTATTGTGACTCAATCCTTCTGGTGATAATTCGTCTTCGTGGAAGGTGATTTTGTGGCTTTCCAATACCTGTCCGACCAAGTTAGCCATCTCTCCACTAGTAATGCTGGTGGGCACATAAGCTTCACTTAACACCTTCATCAAAGCATTCTTGTGCGTGTCTGGATTTTGTAGCAGTGATAAGATGGATATCTGAGCAGGAGTTTTGTTCAGGTGGTCAATAACAGAATACTCCTTTGCTTGTATCTTCCTCCAAAGATCACCAGTGCCAGTCTCGACAACAGGCGGCTTAGGTTCAGCTTCCTTGCTTGTTCCTCCCAGATTCTCAGGTGTATAAACTCTACCAGTTCTAGTCATACCTTGTGCTGCACCTGTTTTCTCCAGTTTTGCTTTTCCTTGCTTCCACAACATAATCCCATGGAATAGCATCAGACTTGTAAGATGGCGTGGGAGCTACCGTCACAGTGAGGGATGTAGCTATCTCAACTTCAAATGGTGCATGGGTTTATACCACAACTAGCGTGAGGGTGACTGGAGATATTTTAGGAATGTCTCCCTCTCGGATGAGTCCAGTGGACCCTTCCTGATCCCATTCTTCATCAGTTTCTATCGCATTCACTCCCTCACCTCTGTGATCCGGGAGAGGATTGTCACAAACATTTGGCACGACTTCCTTTGACTGTATGACCTTAGTGTCGATCAACGTCTCAATTTTGTCTTTCAACTTGTGACACTCCTCAATGGTATGACCCTTCATGCCTGAATGGTAAGCACATTTTTGTTAGGGTTGATCCATTGTGAAGGGTTTTCCACAACAACAACAGGGATAGGAGTAACATAACCAGTGGCCTTCAGTCTCTCATACAATTGGTCTATGGGTTCAGCAATTGGGGTGTATTGTGTAGGAGGTCTGCGCTCAAAATTTGGACATGGTTTCGGGTAGTTTTGGCGGGCGGGTGGAGGTGAATGGTAATATGCAGGTTAAGTATTATAGGTATGGTAGGTAGCAGCAGGGTGTTGGTATCAGCCATGGGCTACCATCACGGCACCTACTTCTTTCTTCTTCTAAATGCCTCTTGATTGCAAAGCTTTATTTATGGCCTGCAGTGCCTCAAAATTGGCCACCATCCCATTCTTAATTCCTTCTTCTATTCTTTCTCCTAACTTGATGATGTCGGAGAACTTGTGATTTCCAATAACCATCAACCTTTCTTAATACTGCGGGTCTTGAGCTCTGACAAAGAACTTGTTCATTTGTTCCTCTTCAAGTGCTGGCCTTACCTTTGTGGATTCTGATCTCCAACGAGTAGCATACTCGCGGAAGGTTTTTGTCGGCTTCTTGAGGTTTTAAATGTAGAAAACGTTTGGCGCGTTTTTCATGTTGAACCTAAATCTATCCATGAAGTCTTACGCCATACTCACCCAACTAACCCACTTCTTTGGGTTTTGAGTGGTATACCAAGACAAGGCGTCTCCTGTAAGGCTTCGCATGAATAGTTCCATGCGGATTTGTTCATTCTTGCCCACTCCTACAAGCTTGTCACAATACGTTCTCGGATGCACCTTCGGGTCACCAGTACCATTGAACATTTTGAACTTGGGAGGTTTGTAACCCTCCGGCAGTACCACATCCGGTTGAATACATAGGTCCTCATAGTTTAGACCTTCAACGCCTTTACCACCTTCAACACTCTGAACTCTACCAGTGAGCTTCTTGAGTTCATCTACCATGTTTTTAATGAGCAGGTCCTTCTCAGTCGATTCAGGTATGTACAGGGTTTGCTGCGAGGTTTGGGGTAAGGTTTCCACATATATCAGATTTCTGGAACTTGGGTATAAGGGTGGTCATTGGTCTAGTTTTGGGGATTAGGAGTAGGTTGTGATGCATTATGGGGGTATGATAAGTAGAGGTTTCTAGGTATTGAGCTAGGTGATAGTGGTGTTGTTGAGGGTTCGGTACTGGTGGCGGGTTAAGGTTCTGGGAAAGTGCGGGATATTGGTGTGGTGCGGGAGGATTTGGTGGTGGGTTCTGGTTTTGTGTGTTTTGCGGCGGTGTTTGGTTATAGATAGTTAGATTTTGCTGGTTAATGTTGGGAACACTGAGAGTAAGGGGGAGGTTTGCCAAATTCTGGACCTGCTCAAGCTCGGCCTGTAATTCCAGGATTTTCTGCTCCAAATGTAAGACCAACTCATTCTGTGCCGGAGTACTTCGGCCATCTGAAGTTTTAACGTTTTCTGCTATAGTAGCATTGTCTTTCCTGATACCACTTAAATTATCCATTTTCCCTTTTTCTTTGCCTTTGGGGTCTCTTGGTGGAGGAGGAGGTGGAAGACCTCTGGATCTGGTATGGTATGCTGATGATGGAAGTATGCACGAACCAACCTTTGGGAATGGGAATAATCAAAAATAAAAGAAAAAGCAAAAGGTAATCAAGTTAGTAAGGTGAAATAAAAGAGTGTTTGCAATATTTAAATATATTTGACAAATTCATGCAATAATTTGCGTCATAATTTGGGGACCTCATTGTGCCTGAGGTAGGCCTAAGCGACACACAGACTTAGAGAATATTGATGCCAACACTTGCGGCATTTCATTAATGCGAAAAATGAGTCAAACCTTTACTAAATCGACAATAATGATAAACTTGCTAATAACATTTAGCTTTATTACAATCGAAATCTAAAGCTAAGATAGAAAGCAGTAAAGACCATCATTTCCTAGTCTACTTGGTCCCTGAAGGACCTTCTCCATTCTTGGCTTTTTTGACTCCATCAATCAGGTTCCCCAGATCGCGCATATCCAACAGTAAGTAAGCTTTTGCTAGATGTCCTCCTTCACTGCTATCCATGCCTTGGCAATCTGAGAGTCTCTTTCTCATCTTCCTCTCGAGCTCCACCAATCCTTGTTCTAAGTATTCCAATCTTTCTGTTGACTTAGTGGCAATCTCCTTCCATTCCTTTATTGCCTCCATGTTCACTTTATGTTGTTCCAGATGTTTTGATTCAGACTCGAACACCCTTGTACATAGCCTTTTATACTTACCCTGTGCCTCAGCTACCTCATCTACAATCCTATTCTTTGGATTGACTCCTGGCTTGATGTCCCCTGCTACGTCGTCCTCCAACCATGATAGGTAGTAGTACATATGACCGGAGTGATACCTATCTGGCTCAATGGTTTCTCTTTCCACAATGATCTTTTGGTTCCACATATGTTGCACCTCCAACTTAAATGGGATGACAGCACCTTTGAAATCTACCGTGTACTGGACCATGTTGGAAACCCGAGGTATGACCTGTTTTCTTCCCGCTTGCTTCATTACCCTTATGGCAGCTAAATATAGATGCCTCGCAAGCCGATCAGTACCAAATGAGTATTCCCCCTTGACCTGATAATAAACTCACTACTAGGAAACCATTCGAACATCCAATGCACCTGCTCGTCTGTCAGATTGCTTAAGAAATGCACCCAACTTACAGTATTTCCAGGCTTTGCAAACCTTTCCGGAATAAACGTCATTTTCTTTGGGTGATGGTTGGCTATGTAGTCATTCAATGGCCTTCGCAGAAGCTCTTGCCGATACTCTCCCATCTGAAAGTGTTCCTGCAGCCAGACTTGTAGCAATAGATTACAATCCTTAAAGTGTCCAAATCCCTGCTTGCACCGATCTAGAGCACGGTACATCTCAGCTAAAATCATAGGGATGATGGTATAAGTTTGTCCTTCGATGCCATCCATCAAGGTCCTGGCGACCATGGCTAAGCGAGTATGAATACTTCCCCCTTTCATTGGAAATATCAACAACCCCAAGAAGCAGACGATAAACACGTAAACCCGACGGTGCACCCATCCTGATGAAGTAATGGCTAGTTCATCATGGTGAAGACGATACGACTTGCTATGCCCATAACGCTCGAAAAGATATTCAAAAGGGATGTATGATTTCTTTAGATAGAGCAGCTCATCATTCTTCTTAAAACCCAACATTTTCAGAAAACCGCGGAGAGTGCGATTCTCTGGTACCAGTAATCCCGGACTATCCCGTGGCAACTTGGCGAAGCCCCCTATTTCTTCTAGGAGAGGAGTCATTTCTATATTGCCAAATCGGAAAATAACTCTTTTCTCATCCCAGAACATGGTAACGGCCTCAATCAATTCCCTATTTAGTTGAATGTTTAGCAAGGATGGCAGGTCACCAAGTACTCTTCTCACGTGATTTTTGTCGCAAGGCGCAAGGTCTTTCCACCAGTCAAGTAACAAAGGTGGGATGTTTTGAACCATGCCGAATCTGGGGATTTCATGCTTCATTTTCTGCAGACAAACAAAGGTTAGCCCTTTCCCCCTCCAGATCTGACTATTTACGCAATAATGATCAACATGTTGGCACATTTTCTCTAAGTAATGCACATAATATGATAGTGTCCATTGGGATTGTGGAAATCTCGTCGGACTTTGGTCAGGGTTCATCTTAGCTGATTGTTACATTAATAACGCTCCAACCCATACTACATTTAGCATGATGCATGTACATTTCAAGTCAGAGTAGGGTTTCTAGAATGGTCTAGACTGGTACTCGCAAGTGGACAACTTGAGAAGGAAAGGCACGGAACCGTCGATTGCACCGCTGATAGACTAGTCTACCGCAAATAAGCCTTTTCGATTTAAAGGGTGATTTTCAGGAAAGCGCGGATACTCATCAAGCGCCGCTATGTTGATAATTGGCACGAGTGGAGTATGATGTGGATCATGCTTATGCAAAAGTGATAACATGTAGTAAAGTAGTTCACATGGTGAAAGCACATAACAGTAGTATTAAATAATGCGACACAAATAAGCGAGGGGGAAAGGGAAAAGAAAATCCAAAGGGAAAAAGGTTAGCATACTTCACAAAAATTCGAAAACATAATTAAATGAAGCGAATAAAGGAGACGGGGAAGGGAGGTACATGATGTAACAATTTTGAGCAAATAAAAGGACGGGGAAAGGGAGGTACATGAAAGAAGTCGAACAAGCAATCCACTAATCCACACAAGCAAAATTCGTTATGGTAAGAGCCTAAGTGCAAATCCCCAGCAGAGTCGTCATGCTGTCGCGCCCCGTTTTCTCGTGAAAGCGGGTTTCGACATGTGACAACTCTTTTAAATGGCTATTAAAAGAGAAGAGTCATCACCTAACAATTTTTAAGGTGCGTTAGGGCACCTATTTGCAAATAACTCTGTTTGACTAGTCAACGCCACCAAAGATTGGGTAAGGGCTCAAATTACCTCAAAGAGAAGGTGTTAGGCACTCTTCGAAATCCACAACTGTGGGTCCCGGCCGAATTTTAAACTATGTGGATTATATGATTAAACTAGGCAATCACATAAAGAAGGATATGAAAGTTGAAAGTCCCATTATAGCATAAACCAACGCAAGGAAAATAAACTATATGAATAATTGGTACAGATTTAAAGACCACTAAGGGTTACAACTGCGTCGATCTATATTTAGCGACTCAATCCTTTAGCAAGCATGTAAGAAAGGGGGGGGTACCTAAGTCATTTATCCTAAAGGATCACCCCGTGCAACATAAATAATACTTCGCAACTTCCTTTGGGTAGGAGTTGCTCATATTATTCAGCGGGTACAGACTATCATCTCCTGTTACCCGATTACTATGTTGAAGTTGTTTATTAAAGGCGCTCTAATTTAATTCTAAACTGACCCCTATGCGTGCACTACCCGTCCCATGCCTATGGTCCAGGAGGCTTTGGACCTCTATTAGGTGGTTCTAGACTCAGCTTAGGTTGCTCAAAATGATAAAATTAGGCTATATTCAAAATAAATAGGACTTCACATAAAGTCAATTAAAGGCTCAAGTTAGCTTCCACACATAAACAACACATGCACGCGGGCAGATTCAGCGATAGACAGATTTCAGGATTAAGATGCATTATAGCCGTTAAGTCCTATAAGCATAATTTCTAGGAGATTCTAATTTCCAGTAGTGCGCAAGCAGCGTTGCAACTTTTAGGCTAACGGATTTTGCAGATTAAAGACATTACAAACCTATAGGCATGATCTCTAGTTATCTGCGTAATGAGGCAGCGAAACGATCCCAGAACTCTGAATTACCAATATTGATTTTACTTAGGTAGGTGACAGTGTCCTATAGGCAGGATTTCTAGCAGTTAACAACTGAAATTGATTTTATATACTTTATCCCAATAGGAGTGTTATCTAAGTGTGGCAATGCGATGAAGTAACAAAATAATCGATTAGTTGATTAAGATCCTATAGTCATGATATCTAAAGGAGCAACGTGCTAAGAGTAACAGAAGCAGTTGATTGATTGATTAATTGAAACCCTATAGACATAGTATCTAGATGGACATTAGCAAACACGTATTATTGTATCCTATAGACATGCCATCTAAAGCGTTTAGTAGTGCACATGGAAACAAGGGTAGCAATTACTTGATCCAACATGTTTGACAAGTTAAGTGCAGTGTGTGCGTGATTCCTATAGCCATGATTTCTTTTGGTGTGAAACATACTAAATACATATAAGACATGCTGAACGAAATAGCAAATAGAACACATAGACCCTATAGGCATATTATTTACCCTTTTATGCCATTAGAATACCCCAACCCCCTTTTTATTAATCTCCCCGTCATTCAGTTTATAAATTATTACAAGCCCAGAAGGAAATAATACATACTTAAACATGACAAACTATAGACTAGACAAGTACAAGCCCGCTAGGGCAATCACAGGCCCAATACAAAGTAACTCGGAGATATCCCAGGCCTTCAACAGCATGCCCAAACCACATAAGACTCAATGCCCAAGGGGTAATTTCCCCACTCAAGGTTAGGCAAGATAATTACTTTTTTGAAGTTATGCCGATATTCCAAAATAGCCTTCTTGCTTGAATTGACCTCCGGACAGCTCAAATCTATCCAAATTGATTGTATAACTTCATTAAAATTTATCGGAAACAATTTCAGATAATAAAACGTCAACTTAAAATTTTGCATAAAAAATAAGTTACCCAAAAGTCAATGTGGGGCCCACATACTAGTTTCACCCATTCCGATATGAGTTCAACCATACTAGTTTCACTCAAATCTGACTCTGAATCGACATTCAAATCCCAAAAATTCATTTTATGAAACTTCTACAATTTTTCCTAAAATTTTCATCTCAAAATACTAATTAAATGATGAAAATAATGATATATATTCATGTATATTAACCAAATCCGAGTTAAAATCACTTACCCCAGCGATTTTCTTGAAAACCCCACAAAAAAGCGCCACAAGTCGAGCTCTCTAGGTCCTAAAATGAAAAATGAGATGAAAACCTCGTTTATATGGTACCACATCTGACTTCCAAAGTGCTGTCCGCACATTATTTTGTGCGGTCCGCACATTTAAGGTCTCTGCGGCCGCAATCCAAATTGTGGGGCCACACTTCAGCAGCCACTACACTACTAGGTTTCAGTAAATTGAACATAACTTTTGGCATAAATGTATAAATGATGGTTGGTTTACCTTTCTGAAAGCTAGACTCAAAGAGCTACAACTTTTACTTTTGGATCATCTCCAAATTCCTTATAAATCAAAAGATATAAGCTTCCGACGTCAGACCATCGAACCTGGAGAATCCACTTTCTGCTGCCGCAAGAGAAAATCTGCGGTCTGCACTTCACCTCTGCGGTCCGCACATGAGGCTTTGCCTCGACACTCCAAAATGTGCTCCCGCACTCCTACTATTCCCAGAACATCCTTACAGTGCTGAAATACCCAAACTCGTTCAAAACTCACTTTGAAACATACCCGAGCCATTCGAGACCTCAACCAAACCTTCCAACAAGTCCTAAAATATAACGTGGAGCTTCCCGAGGCCTCAAACCACATCAAACAACGTTGAAACTATGAATCACACCACAAATCAAACTCATGAAATTTCCAAATCTTCCAACTTCCAAAAGTCGTGCCGAAACATATCAAATTAAATCCGAAATGACTTCAAATTTTGCACACGCGTCATAAATGACATAATGGACCTGTTTCAATCTCCGAAATTGAATTTCGACCCCGATATCAATAAAGTCAACTCCCGGTCAAACTTTCTAAAACTCTTCCATTTTTCAACTTCTGCCAAAATGCGTCAAATTGTCCTACAGACTTCCAAATTCGGACATATGCCTAAATCCGAAATCACCATACAAAGCTATTAACATCCTCAAAATCCTATTACGGAGTCGTTTGCTCAAAAGTCAAACTCTGGTCAACTCTTTTCATTTAAGCTTCAAAAATAAGGATCGTTCTTCCAGTTAAATTTTGAACCTTCCAAAAACCAAGCTCGACCGCACACGCAAGTCATAATACATATTACGAAATTGCTCGGGACCTTAAGTCGCTGAACGGGGCGTTAATTCTTAAAATGACAAGTTGGGTCGTTACACTCGATAACCTAAACCGGTCAAATACCACATATAGCCCGTGTACCCACTCGTCACCTTGCGTACACGGCTTTCACATTACAAAAATAGCACAATCAACTCGAATCCTAAGGGGTAGGTTCCTCCACACAAAGTTAGACAAGATACTTACCTCGAATAAGCTAAATTGATACTCTAAAAGGACCCTCTCGTGTGAAACAACATCCGAATGGCTCGAATGTAGCCAAAATAACTTCAAATCATAAATAACACTCATAGGAAACAATTTCGGGTAATAAAGCTTTGATTTTTAATAAAAACTAAAAGGTCAACCCAAAAGTCAACACTCGGGCCTGCACCTCGGAACCCGACAAAATTCACAAAGTCCGAACACCCATTTGATAACGAGTTCAACCATACAAGAATTACCAAATTCCAATATCGAATCGCCCTTCAAATCCTCATTTAACATTTTGAAATATTTTATAAATTTTTCCCAAATTTTCAATTTAATTCACTAATTAAATGATGAAAATAATAATGGATTCATGAAATATAATAAGATTCGGGTAAAGAACATTTACCACAATGAATTGGTTGAAAGGCCCACAAAAACTCTCCCAAAGCCGAGGTCTACAACTCCAAAAATGATAAAAATGGCTAACCCTCGAAATAGAATTCTTATATTTTCTGCCCAGTGATTAATACATCGCGATCGCGGAACATTCCTCGTGATCGCGAAGAAGAAAAAAATGAAGGCTGCCAAAACGTGCTTCGCAAACACGACATCAAGCTCGCGAACGCGGTGAACAAATCTCCAAATCCTATGCAGATGCGTCTATGTACTCATGAACACGAAGAGAAGAGTTGCCTGATGCCCTTTTCCGCCTTACCTCTACGCGATCGTGGACCACTGAATGCGAACGCGAAGGGCAATTGCTGCCTGCCTCCCAATTACACTACGCGAACGCGAATTCTTCATCGCGAACGCGATGAAAGACACTAGATACCAGCAGTCAGCAGTCCAAAAATAGAAGGAAATGGCCCATAGCCCATCCGAAACACACCCGAGGCCCCTGGGACCCCGTCGAAACATGCCAACAAGTTCCAAAACTCAACGCGGACCTATTCGAGGCCTCAAATCATATCAAACAACGTCAAAACTACGAATCACACCTCAAATCGAACCAAGTGAACTAAGGAACTTTCAACTTCTACAACTCGCGCTGAATCATATCAAATCAACCCGGAATGACTTCAGATTTTGTATGCAAGTTACAATGACACAACGGAGCTATACCAACTCCCGAAATTTAAATCCGAACCCGATATTAATAAAGTCTACTCCCGGTCAAACCTCTCAATTTTCCAAACCTTCAACTTTTTAATTTTCGCCAAAATGTGCCGAAACCTTCTAGAAATATCCAAATGTGAATCCGGACATACGCCCAAGTCCAAAATTACCATCCAGACTTAACGAAATCATCAAAATTCCGATCCGTGGTCAAACATACAAAAGTCAAACTTGGTCAACTCTTCTAACTTAACGCTTCAATAATAAAATTCATTCTTCCAAACAAATTCCGAATCACCCGAAAATCAAAATCGACGATACAGACAAGTCATAATACGTCATACGGAGTTACTCATGCCCTCAAACCACCGAGCGAAGTACAAATACTCAAAACGACCGGTCAGGTCATTACATAAAACCACACACGTTTGATATTAATGCGTCATTTGGTTACTGGGTCATATATAAATAACCTCGGTATAAATTTTAGTACATTTTATACTGTAGTTGGTTGGGTTATCATTTTTTATATAAGCAATACCAATATAATATTTTTCTGCAATTCTTATTTTATACCCAATCCAATAGGGGACAACTTATATGAATATTATCTGTACGGGAACAAAATTCAAAACGTCTGAAAGATTAAAATAATCTTGATATAATCTTTTTAGTTTTTATTTATTTTTAGAAATAAAGGCATCTATTTTCCATTTTTCACGCAATAAATTAGACCTTCCAAAAACCACATGCACCAATAATAATCAGTAGCGGAGTCACCTCATGTTAAAGGCTATCAATTGATACCTCTTCGTCGGAAAATTACACTGTTTAATTAGGTCAAAAAATTATTTTTATGCAAGGCCGGATGCAATATTCTAATGACAGATTCAATGGAACTCATAACTGTCGACGTGAAGTATAAATTTTATGTATAAAGATTCATTAAAATCACAAAAATAGTATATATGTAACGACCCGACTTGTCGTTTTAAGAATTTACGCCTCGTTCAGTGACTTAAGGTCTCAAAAAATTTCTTAATATATATTATGACCCGCGTGTGTGATCGAGTTTGGTTTTCGGAAGATTCGGAATTTAATTTAAAGAACAATTCTTATTTTTTTGAAGTTTAAATAGAAAGAGTTGACTTTGGAGCAAACGACCCCATAATGGAATTTTGATGATGTCAATAGTTTCGTATGGTGATTTCGGACTTAGACGTATATCCGGATTTGGATTTGGAAGTCCGTAGGACAATTCGACGCATTTTGGCGAAAGTTGAAAAATAGAAAATTTTTGGAGAGTTCGACCGAAGGTTGAATTTTTTATAACGAGATCGGATTTTAATTTCGGAAATTGAAACAACTCCATTATGTCATTTATGACTCGTGTGGGAAATTTGAAGTCATTCCGGATTGATTTGATACGTTTCGGCGTAAAATATAGAAGTTGGAAGATTTAAAAACTCATAATTCGATTTGATGCGCGATTCATAATTTTGGGGTTGTTTGACATGGTTTGAAACCTCGACTAAGTTCATATTGTATTTTGGGACGTGTTGGTATAATTGGTTAAGGTCCCGAGGACCTCGGATGGATTCCGGATAGTTAACGGATCGATTTGAATTTGAACTTGAAGAAAGTTGCTGGAATTCTATTGTTCCGAACAGCAACTGATGCAACCGCTTCTGCGAGAAGTTGATCACAGAAGCGAGCTTATTGTCACAGAAGCGATGGGAATGAAGCTGGGCAGTGTTGATCGCAGAAGCGGAGCAGTGGAGCGCACCTGCGACATCGCAGGTGCGATGTTGGCAGCGTAGAAGCGAACAGCATCGCAGAAGCGCAACACTGGACGCACCTGCGGTTGCGCAGAAGTGAAGTTAGTGTCCGCATGTGCGAGCCTTCACATGGGTAGTGCTCTTTGCAGAAGCGATGATGGCGTCGCAGAAGCGACATCACATATGCGCAAATCAGTCCGCAGAAGAAAAACTGGACAGAAATATAAGGACCAAAAAAGTCAGTCACTTTGCCATTTTCAATTGGGATTTTTATCCTCGGTTTTTGGGCGATTTTAGAGGAGTTCTTCACGACTTAGACTTGGGTAAGTGTTCTATATCATAAAGTGATTATATTTTATAAATTCATGGTTATATGCATCATTTATTTCGGATTTAACTAGAAGAAATCAAGATTTTTTCAAAACTTTTTAAGAATGAAAAATTAAGATTTGGAAGTCGAGTTGCTATCGAAATTTGATAAAATTGGTATGGTTGAACTCGTATCGGAATGGGTATCCAGATTTCATAAAAATAATGTCGGGGTCCGAGAGGCAGGCCTCGCGTTGACTTTGGTTGACTTTTTAATGTAAAATTTTAAGTCGACATTTTATTACCCGGAATTATTTCCGATGCATTTTAATGAAGTTATACAATTAATTTGGATATGTTCGAGTTGTTCGGAGATCAATTCAAGCAAGAAAGCTATTTTGTAATATCGGCCTAACTTCAAAAAGGTAAGTATCTTGCCCAACCTTGAGTGGGAGAATTACCCCTTAGGCATCGAGTCTTATGTGTCATTTGTGAAATGTAAAAAGCCGTGTACGCGAGGTGACGAGCGCGTACTCGGGCTTATATGTACAAAATTTATTGGGTTAAAGTCTTAGGTATTTTTGTGTAGTAAATTGGATAATTGTTGGCATTTATTAAATCCTCTATTTGCCATGCCTCAATCCTTATTTGTCGAATTTATTTTTATGTGATAATTTGGTGTGATTGTCACTTGAATTTTTATGTGAATTCTGTGAGTTTGTTGATTTGATATTTCCTGGAAATAATTATATTATGGATTTTTCATCTGTAAATAATTAATTAAATAAGTTTAAATTGAGGCGTTAATATAATTATCAAGAATTTGGATTAATGAAGGCGTTGCCCTATACTGAGTTATTTTTCCATCTTTGTTGTTATTTCTTTTGAGATTTTGTGTACATTGTGTGGAGCCTAAGGCTACGTGCTGTGAATTTAAGTGAATTTGTTGTGTCTTTAGAATTGGTTGTGGCTTATGGGAAAATTGTGATATGAATTGTTGTATTGTGTTGTCGTGATAATATTCCGTATAAATTGTTGTATGATTTGAGTTATTATTATGAGGACATAAGGGTGGCATTCCACTGTCGATATTATGTGGGTATAAGGGTGGCATTTCACTGTGGTTATGTGTGTTGGAATATTGTCTGGGCGGAGTGATAAGGGTGGCTATTGATATTATCAGGGCGGAGGGATAAGGGTGGCTATTATTATGGAGTGATACTTGTGGCTATAGGAGAGATAAGGGTGTTTATTGTCAGGGATGATACATGATGATGTGGGATTATTTTGTTGGTGATGTTTATATGATATTGTGATTTTTCTGATGTTTATTTTTATCTCTTGTGTAACTTGTTTTGTTGTTGGTAACTTGATAATAGTCTGATTCATGTTGAAATTGTGAGCTTATAGCTATTGTCGGGCGGATTATGTTATTGGCACGTGAACTGTCCATGCAAATGTGATATGAAATGTGGGCAGGAGGTGCCAGGGAAATACAATGATTAAGTTATTGGCATGTGAACTGTCCGTGCAGATGTGATATGAAATGAGGGCACGAGGTGCCGTAGAAATATAATAATTTTTATTATTGGCACATGAGTTGTCCGTGCGGTGTTGACAGAAATATGGACACGAGGTGCAGTGAAAATATGAAAGTGAGCTGAGACTCGTATTTTATGATTATGAAACGAGGTGTCAAAGAGTGACTTTTATTCAAAGGAATTATATTCAAAAGATATTTATTTGAAAGAAGTATATTCGAAAGATATTTATTTGAAAGAGTTTTATATTCAAAAGATATTTATTTGAAAGGAGTATGTTTGCAAGATTTTTATTTGAAAGAGTTTTATATTCAAAGGATATTTATTCGAAAGAAATATATTCGGAAGGTATTTATTCGAAAGAATTATATGTGAAAAATTTATATTTGAAGAACTTGTTCAATTGGTTGTACTTGTGTTTCTTATTCGTTTGAGTAATAATTATGATGTTCTTGCTGCCTTGCCGTTTACATCACTAGTTGATTGTTGTTGCTATCACTGCCATTTATTTTCCATTGTGTTTATATACTATATTGCACAGGTTATTAAACTAGTGAGTGTCTTGACTTTACCTCGTCACTACTTTACCGAGGTTAGTCTTGGTACTTACTGGGTACCGACTGTGGTGTACTCATACTACACTTCTGCATATTTTTTGTGCAGAGCCAGGTGTTGGAGATATTGGACTTGGGCAGAGTTAGTGTGTTGATCGCAAGGATTCAAGGTAGAGCTGCTTGGTCATCGCAGTCCCTTGGAGTCTTTCTATTTTATTATACTGTCAACTCTTATTCGAACAGTATTGTATATTCGATTCTTGAGATCATTACATGTATTCAGTTAGAGTCTGTGATTCAGAATTATTAGTTTTGGGAGGTTGTTATAATTATTTCTGTTGTGGGTTTCAATTATCTATGTTTTTTTAAAATGGCTTGAAAGGAAATTGAAATCGGCTTACCTAATCTTAGAGACTAAGTGCCATCAAGACACTTGAGGTGGGATTTTGGGTCGTGACAAGTTAGTATCAGAGCTCTAGGTTCATAGGTTCTACGAGTCACAAACGAGTCTAGTAGAGTCTTGTGGATCGGTACAGAGACGTTTGCACTTATCTTCGAGAGGCTACAGAACTGTTAGGAAATTTCCACCTCTTCCATTCTGGTCGTGCAAAATTTGTTGAATTTGGAATTTGAGCCTTTGTATCTGTATTCTCTCACTAATGGTGAGGACACGTGCTATTGGATCAGCTGAGCAGACACCCGCACATACTGCTATGGCCGCAAGAGGCCGGGGCCGAGGTAGAGGTTGAGGAAGGGCATGTGTCACAGCTAGAACATCGGCTAGAGGGGCAGTTGAGGAGCCGCCAGTTGGGGGACAAGCACCAGAGACACCTGTTGTTACCCCCGGACTTCAGGAGACTTTAGCACAGTTCCTAAACATGTTTGGTACATTGACTCAGGCGGGATTGATCTCCATTTCACCAAATATTTCACAGATTTGGGGGAGGAGTTCAGACACCTACCGCCCGTACTCTAGAGCAGCAGATTCACATTTGTCAGGTTCCGGGTATAGTACCGGTACAGCCTATTATTCCGGTTAAGCCTAAGGTCAGGCCAGAGGCATCAGAAGAAGAACAAAAGAGACTTGAGAGATTTAAGAGGTATAGTCAACCTACCTTCAGTGGCACAGCTACCGAGGATGCCCAGGGATTTCTAGAAAAGTGCCACCGTATTCTCCGAACCATGGGTATTATGGAAGTGAGCGAAGTTGCCTTTACTACATTTCAGTTGTCAGGAGCAGCGTATCGATGGTAGCAAGATTATGAAGAGGGCAGACTAGCCGATGCAACACCACCAACTTGGGCTCAATTTTTGGAAATATTTTGAAAGAGTTTGTTCCCCAGACTCTCCGGGATGCATGGCGCACAGAGTTTGAATGGTTACATCAGAGCACCATCGATGGTGGAAAGCTTATGAAGAGGGAAGACCAGCCGATGTAACACCACCAACTTAGGCTCAATTTTCAGAAATATTTTTGAAAGAGTTTGTTCCCCAGACTCTTCGAGATGCATGGTGCACAGAGTTTGAACGGTTGCGTCAGAGCAACATTACGGTGTTATAATATGCTATCAGGTTCAGTGAGTTAGCCCGACACACACCTATCTCGGTTCCTACAGTTAGAGAGCGAGTTCGCAGATTCATTGAAGGGATCAATTATGATTTTAAAATAAGCATGGCTCGAGAATTGCAGACTGACATTCCATTTCAGCAAGTAGTAGAGATTTCAGGAAAATGAGTCTAAAGAGACCAAAAGGTCTTGGAACTCTGGAGGATTCAGTGGATTCTACTCTGCAGCTATGACTCATCATGGCGGAGGCTCGGTCAGTCGGTCATCCCAGTCTGCAATTCAGAGTACTCGTAGTGCTCTAGTTAATACTTTTAGTGCACCACCAGCATGAGGTTCTTATAGAGGTTATTCCAGTTATCCAGCATTGACTCAGTACGAGCCACTATGACCTCAGAGGGGTTGTTATGAGTGTGGTGATACCAGGCACATCATGAGAGATTATCCCAGACTTGGGAGAGGCGAATTTCATCAAAACACTCAGGCTACATGCTTTATTCCAGTTAATACCCCACGTGCACAGCCAGTTAGGGACAGGCGGCTAGAGGGCGCCCAAGAGGGGGAGGCCCGGCCCGTTGATATAATTGCTATGAATTGGCTGAGGCCAATACACCAGATGGTGTCGTTACAGGTATGAATGAATTTATAATAAAAGGAGCACTATTCTTATTTTGATTCGATTGTTGAGGTGGGAACTCCTTTCGTGCTCCTTATATGGTGGATTTGTGAATTTGCACTCCACTTCCGTATTTATCCCTGTTGGGATACTTGATGGTGTTAACCGTGTCTATCATTTTTTTTGTTTTGTACATTATTGTGGGCTATGAGTCCAAAAGGTGAATTCTTATTACTCACTACTGTGGGTTTTGATGTGATTTCGGGATAATTGATTACAATTTTATGAATTATATGCCCTATCAGTATGGGGGTTCATTATGTGTTGTGAAAACTGTTTACGGAATTTATTAAAAAGAAGAAAGAAAAGGAATGGAAAATTTCAGTTGGCATAATGTGCAAAATACCTGTGATTCAGAGTTGAGGACATGATCCTCGCATTTTTATATGGTGTAAAATATTTAAACTGGGCTATAAGCCGCGGTGGAAGTTATATAAGGACGAGGTACTTGTGGTGAACATTTATGAGTTTAAATTCTCCCTCTGTGAAATTAAAATTTGTACTATAGTATTAATTGGGAGTCATGCCTGTTGGGCTTATTTGATAATTTTGTATGTATTTTCTGTGCATATTTAGCCATATTCGTGTTGTAAATATTGAGTTTTAGTCTACGAGATGAGTGCCCAGGTGGCATTAAATGTGACTCGTTAATTCGGATAAATAATTATGAGTACTCCATGCCTCGCGTGTTGCTGTCAGTGTTATGAAAATTTGGTTAATATAAGATTAATTGAGGATGCTAGAATTAATTAAGAACAGTTATTATGACCATAGATGTGATTATGGGCATACGTATAATGTGTGTGTAGGCACGAAATTGCTACCACCGGTTGAGACTAACACGGTGTGTTAATATGGAAAATCAGGCTTTTTGAAATTAATTGGAGTGTAAGAAATTGGCTTTAAAGTTTATAAATGAGGGTAAAAAGGAATAATCTCAACTGAGATGGTGTTTTCGGACCCATGTTAAATTACGGGGACGTAGAATCACCCGAGAGTAAGTGTGTAAGAATACATTCAGTAATATGTCCTCGGAATAATTCTTGGCACGTTCGAGGACGAACGTATGTTTTAAGAGGGGGAGAATGTAACAACCCGGCTTGTTGTTTTAAGCATTTACGCCTCGTTCAGAGACTTAAGGTCTCGAGAAGCTTCGTAATATGTATTATGACCCACGTGTGTGGTCGAGTTTGGTTTTCGGAAGATTCAAAATTTAATTTAATGAACAATTCTCATTTTTGAAGATTAAATGGAAAGAGTTGACCAGAGAGTTGATATTTGAGAAAACGACCCCGGAATAAAATTTTGATGATGTCAATAGCATCGTATGGTGATTTCAGACTTAGGCGTATGTCCAGATTTGGATTTGAAAGTCCGTAGGACAATTCGACGCATTTTGGGAAAGTTGAAAAATAGAAAATATTTGGAGAGTTCAATCGAAGGTTGAATTTTTGATAGCGAGGTCGGATTTCAATTCCGAAAATTAGAACAGCTCCATTATGTCATTAATGACTCAGTTTGACGTGGTTTGAAGCCTCGACTAAGTTCGTATTGTATTTTGGGATGTGTTGGTATAATTGGTTAAGGTCCCCGAGAGCCTCGTGTGGATTACGGATGGTTAACGGATCGATTTGAACTTGAAGAAAGTTGCTGGAATTCTGTTGTTCTGGACAGCAACTGATGCAACCGCTTCTGCGAGAAGTTGATCGCAGAAGCGAGCTTATTGTCGCAGAAGCGATGAGAATGAAGCTGGGCAACGTTGATCACAGAAGCGGAGCAATGGAGCGCACCTGCAACATCGCATGTGCGATGTTGGCAGAGCAGAAGCGAACAGCATCGCAAAAGCGCAACACTGGACGCACCTGTGGTTGCGCAGAAGTGAAGCCAGTGTTCGCAGGTGCGAGCCTTCACCTGGTTAGTGCTCTTCGCAAAAGTGACAATGGCTTCATAGAAGCGACATAGCAGATGCGCAAATCAGTCCGCAGAAGCAAAACTGAACAGAAACATAAGGACCAAACAAATCAGTCACTTTGCCATTTTCGATTGGGATTTTTGAGCTCAGTTTAGGGGCGATTTTGGAGGAGTTCCTCACGACTTAGACTTGGGTAAGTGTTCTATATCCCAAGGTGATTATAATTCATAAATCGTTGGTTATATTCATCATTTATTTCGGATTTAAATGGATGAAATCAAGATTTTTGCAAAACTTTTCAAGAATGAAAAATTAAGATTTGGAGGTCGAGTTGTTATCAGAATTTGATAAAATTGGTATGGTTGAACTCGTATCGGAATGGGTATCCGGATTTCGTGAAAATTATATCGGGTTCTGAGAGACGGGCCCCGCATTGACTTTGGTTGACTTTTTAATATGAAATTTTAAGTCGACATTTTATTATCCAGAATTAGTTCTGATGAATTTTAATGAAGTTATACAATTAATTTGGATAGATTCGAGTTGTCCGGAGGTCAATTCAAGCAAGAAAGCTATTTTGAAATATCGGTCTAACTTCAAAAAGGTAAGTATCTTGCCTAACCTTGAGTGGGGGAATTACCCCTTAGGCATCGAGTCTTATGTGCCATTTGTGAAATGTGAAAAACCGTGTACGCAATGCGATGAGTATGTACTCAGGCTTATATGTGCAAAATTTATTGGGTTAATATCTTAGGCATTTTTGTGTAGTAAATTGGATAATTGTTGGCATTTATTAAATCCTCTATTTTCCATGCCTCAATCCTTGTTTATCGAATTTGTTTTTATATGATAATTTGGTGTGATTGTCACTTGAATTTTAATGTGAATTCCGTGAGTTTGTTGATTTGATATTTTCTGGAAATAATTATATTATGGATTTTTTATCTGCAAATAATTAATTAAATAAGTTTAAATTGAGGCGTTAATATAATTATCAAGAATTTGGATTAATGAAGGCGTTGCCCTATAGTGGGTTATTTTTCCATCTCAGTTATTGTTGTTTTTAAGGTTTTGTGTACATTATGTGGAGCCTTGGGCTACTTGCTGTGAATTTAAGTGAATTTGTTGTGTCTTTAGAATTGGTTGTGGCCTATAGGAAAATTATGATATGAATTATTGTATTGTGCTGTTGTGATAATATTCCGTATAAATTATTGTGTGATTTGAGTTATTATTATGAGGACATAAGGGTGGCATTCCACTGTTGACATTATGTGGGTATAAAGGTGGAATTTCACTGTGGTTATGTATGTTGGGATATTATCTGGGCGGAGTGATAAGGGTGGTTATAGGAGCGATAAGGGTGGCTATTGATATTGTCAGGGCGGAGGGATAATGGTGGCTATTATTATGGAGTGATACATGTGACTATAGGAGAGATAAGGGTGGCTATTGTCAGAGATGATACATGATGATGTGGGATTATTTTGTTGGTGATGTTTATATGATGTTGTGTTTTTTCCTGGTGTTTATTTTTATCTCTTGTGCAACTTGTCTTGTTGTTGGTAACTTGATAATAGTCTGATTCATGTTGAAATTGTGAACTTGTGGCTATTGCCGGGCGGATTATGTTATTGGCACGTGAACTGTCCGTGCAGATGTGATATGAAATGTGAGCACGAGGTGCCAGGAAAATATAATGATTATGTTATTGGCACGTGAATTGTCTGTGCAGATGTGCTATGAAATGTGGGCACGAGGTGCCAGAGAAATATAATGATTTTTATTATTGGCACGTGAGTTGTCCGTGCGGTGTTGACAGAAATATGGACACGAGGTGCAGTGAAAATATGAAAGTGAGCTGAGACCTGTATTTTATGATTATAAAACGAGGTGTCACAGAGCGACTTTTATTCGAAGGAATTATATTCAAAAGATATTTATTTGAAAGAAGTATATTCGAAAGATATTTATTTGAAAGAGTTTTATATTCAAAATATATTTATTTGAAAGGAGTATATTTGCAAGATTTTTATTTGAAAGAGTTTTATATTCAAAATATATTTATTTGAAAGGAGTATATTTGCAAGATTTTTATTTGAAAGAGTTTTATATTCAAAATATATTTATTTGAAAGGAGTATATTTGCAAGATTTTTATTTGAAAGAGTTTTATATTCAAAGGATATTTATTCGAAAGAAATATATTCGGAAGGTACTTATTCGAAAGAATTATATATGAAAGATTTATATTTGAAGGACTTGTTCAATTGGTTGTACTTGTATTTCTTATTCGTTTGAGTAATGATTATAATGTTCTTGCTGACTTGCTGTTTACATCACTAGTTGATTGTTGTTGCTATCAATGCCATGTATTTTACATTATGTTTATATACTATATTGCACAGGTTATTAGACTAGTGAGTGTCTTGACTGTACCTCGTCACTGCTCTACCGATGTTAGTCTTGATACTTATTGGGTACCGACTGTGGTGTACTCATACTACACTTCTGCACATTTTTGTGCAGAGCTAGGCATTGGAGATATCGGACTCGGGCAGAGTTAGTGTATTGATCGCAAGGATTCAAGGTAGAGCTGCTTGGTCGCCGTAGTCACTTGGAGTCTTTCTATTTTATTGTACTGTCAACTCTTATTCGAACATTATCGTATAT
The DNA here is from genome assembly GCA_000715115.1 of Nicotiana otophora. Lineage (NCBI taxonomy): Eukaryota > Viridiplantae > Streptophyta > Magnoliopsida > Solanales > Solanaceae > Nicotiana > Nicotiana otophora. Next base: position 32,967 of record AWOL01S0053040.1, read on the forward strand.
TTGATCCTTGAGATCATTACATGTATTCAGTTAGAGTTCGTGACTAAGTATTATCAGTCTTGAGAGGTTGTTATAATTATTTCCGTTGTGCGTTTCGATTATCTATTTTTTTTTAAAAAATGGCTTGAAATAAAATTAAAATCGGCTTACCTAGTCTTAGAGACTAAGTGCCATCACCATACCTGAGGTGAGATTTTGGGTCGTGACAATATATGAACTCATTACTTTAAAAATATAACAGGTTCAATAATAAAAACCTTAAAAGTTGAACTCGTAGAGTTTAAATACTAGACCGCCTCTCTTTTAATTATGTATACATGCTAGATGTTTGATTCCCATTATTTTCTTCGTGTACTTGTTTGTTTATATTTTGATACCCCATAATAAAATTTCTACTTCAGACACTGCTAATAATTCGATTGATCATTGTTTCTTGTATTATAAATCTGCATTATAGTTCTGCTATAATTTTATCTACCGTGGCCCGGGAAGTTTTGAACTCCTGGAGAGGGAAGAACGGCATCTCGTCGTTTTAAGAAAGAACATACATGAAAGTTAATACAATTGAACTGAAACTTTATAGATTTTTTAAATTAAAAGAAAACAAGTAAATACTTATCTCGAAAGTTCTACTAAAGTTGAGAATTAGATTCTACATTCGAGAATGTGAAAAAGATCTTAATAAATAAATGTAGAAAGGAAAGATATATGCACATGCATTAGATTTTGCATGCATGGAATCGTCTTGAATTGGATAAGAGATTGGAGTCGTAATTTCGTGAATTTTTAAATTTATCGAAGCTCTTCACCCAAGGCCGACTCTAATGTTATAAGAAGTAAGGCAGCCCCAAATTTGGGGATCCCATTTTTTTAAAATAATAGGTTTATAGGTATTTAAACATAATATTTAGTACTTTTAATACAAAAGTAAAGTTTTTAATATAAAAGGAAAGAAAACTCTTTATATATATGAATACAATAATAATTTGACTTACTAAAAATGGTTAGATGAATAGTTTTCCCAACGTTTTAAGTTTTTACTTTTTACTCCTTCATTAGATAACGTGTAAAATTTTTACTCTCCCTTTCTTAATTTGTTCAAGTCAATCTTTCTTTTTCCCAATCTTTTCATATTTCAAAAAGCTCTACATATTGTTTGTCTTTCTCTTTAATATTCTTACGCACATTGTTTCTCCAAGATTTTATTAGTTTAAGTGTTCAATAATACTTTTAAGCTTCCAATAGTTCTATACTTCTATTGCTCAATAATATCTTACCTAAAATCAATAATATTGTCACGACCCAAAATTCATTAGGGTCGTGATGGCGCCGGACACCACTGTCATGCAAGCCAACAAAAATTACTTAATTTGGTTCTCATCTTAATATTTTAGAAATCATATTTTTCTTCAATTAAACAGTAAAAGATGGAATCTACAGTGTAAATAATAATACTTTTCAACAATTTAAATATAGTGCAACCCATAATCGCCCCAAAATCCGGTGTCATAAGTGCATGAGCCTCAACTAGGAATGTAAAATAAAATACAACATCTGTCCGGAATACAAATTCGGACAGGAGAAATATAAATACTCTGAAGGAGACTCTGCTGTTGCGGACTCATAACGTGGAATGCACCGCACCTAAGTCCCCACAATAACCGTGTCTCTGCGCCCACAAGGCCACTAGACACATATGCACCTGCACAAAAATGAGGAGCAAGTATATTATGAGTACGCAAATCAACGCGTACCCAGTAAGTATCCCGCCTAAGCTCGAAGAAGTAGTGACAAGGGGTCGACTTCGACACTTACTATAGGCTATAAATAAAATATCAATGATATAATTATGTAGGGATTACATAGAACGGATGTAAGCTCAATATCATGAAATAAGTAAACAATTCTTTTGTTCATAAGAAATTTATAAATTTATTTTAGTCATTTAACATTTTTTGTATCTCGGGCCAATGAAAGCAATATTGATTATTATCAATTCAAAAAATATATCATGCGCAAATCATGCCGAGGTCGTACGGCCCGATCCAACATAAATATTTAAATTGTGCACTGCCGAGGGTCGAACGGCGCGAACCATAGATGCATCTATTTAACCTGCCGAGGCGTTCGACCTGCTCCACAAAAAAGAAAAAATACAATTTAAAACAACCAAATTCAAGATTTATTAAGGCAACTATTCAAGAACTACAAATTCTTATTTACGGTCAAGAAGAATGGAGTTTACCCTTTTAAAGTTCCCTTACCAAGTTTCGATATGAATTAAGCAATTTAGATTAACAAGTAGGATGCAAGCATCGCAATTATAACATGATCTAGGTCCTAGACTACCCGGACATAAGCATATTAGTAGCTACGCACGGACTTTCATCATCTCGTGCGTACGTAGCCCCCACAAATAGGAGCACGTATTGAATTATTTTACCTATGGGGTTAATTCCCTCTTACAAGGTTAGAAAGGAGACTTACCTCACTCCGACATTCCAAAATCGGCTCCAATGCCACCATAACACCTCAAATCGGCGACCGTCGATCCAAAACTAGTCAAATAAGACGCAACCCAATCAAAATATACTTTAATACTCATAATTAATCAATTTATAACAATTTCTAACTCCGCTCGAAAAATTGATAAAGCAACCCTCGGGCCCACGGGCCCGAATTTCAAAAAATTTCGAAGACAAACACTACCCATAGCACTACGAACTCAAATATATAAGTTATTCTCAACTTCATGCACAAATTCGTGATCAAAATCCAAGAATACCAATTTCTAAGTTTTTACTCAAAATCCCAAATTTCTACAAATTTCCATGCTTGAATCCATGTATAAATCTTGTATTTAACTCACAACACGCGGGAATAACTTACCTTGATATAGATGATGAAATCCCTCCTTGAAGCTCTCCAAAATCGCCCCAACCAAGTGGAAAATGGGGGAAAAATAAGCCAAGTCCCGTTCTTAAATCAATCTGCCAAGCCCGACCTTCTTCTCGATCGTGAAGGCCAAAGAAACACTGCCTCCAAATTTTCTCTTCACGTTCGCGACACTCTGATCGCGTTCGCGAAGGCCAGCTTCTCAGAACCCTCGCGTTCGCGTTCCCTTCTACGCGTTCGCATAGGCCAAATGGCCTTACGCCCATCTCCCGCTCTCTTTTTTGCGTTCGCGTCGCCTTGGCCGTGTTTGCGAAAGCTTGCCCAGCTCTTGCCTCGCGTTCGCGTTCGTGTCCACTTGCTCGCGTTCGCGAAGGCCAACCCAGCAGCCTCACAAATTTCCTCTACGCGAACGCGGGACTTCCTTTGCGTTCGCGAAGAAGGACACCAGACACCAGCAACAGCAGTCCAAAACAGCCCAAAATGATCCGAAACCACCCCAAAACACACCCGAAGCCCCCGGGACCCCGTCCAATCACACCAATAGTCCCATAACATAACACGGACCCGTTCGAGGCCTCAAATCATATCAAACAATATCAAAATCATGAATCGCACCCCAATTCAAACTTAATGAACTTTAGAACTTAAAACGTCTACATTCGATGCTGAAACCCATCAAATCACGTCCGATTGACCTCAAATTTCGCACACAAGTCACATTCGACATTACGGACCTACAACAACTTCCGGAATCGGAATCCGACCCCGATATCAAAAAGTCCACTCCCGGTTAAACTTCTCAAAAACGTTGAAATTTCTAACTTTCGTCAAATGACCTACGGACCTCCAAATCCACATCCGGACGTGCCCCCAATACCAGAATTACCTTACGGAGCTATTCCCAGACTCAGAATCCCAAACGGACATCGATAACATTTAAATACACTTTACCCTAAATTTATGAAATTCTTCCAAAATGCCAACTTTCACAATAGGCGTCGAAACGCTCCCGGTCATCCAAAACCCGATCCGGACATACGCCCAAGTCCAAAATTACCATACGAACCTGTAGGAACTTTCAAATCCCGATTTCGAGGTCGTTTACTTAAAAATCATGCTTTAGTCAATTCCTCCAACTTAAAGCTTCCGAAATTAGAATTTTCTTTCCAAATCAACTCTGAACTTCCAGAAATTCAATTCCGACCACGCACACAAGTCATAATACCTAAAGTGAAGCTACTCAAGGTCTCAAACCGCCGAACAATGCGTTATAGCTCAAAACGATCGGTCGGGTCGTTACATTCTCTCCCAGTTAAACATACGTTCGTCCTCGAACGTGTTAAGAACTGCTCTGGAGTTGTCTGAAATCATTGTTTAATACCTCGTTCACCTACCCGTGCTACCACAACCCAGTTGAACATATTAGCTCGAGCAAACCTGAAAATCCTCCCTTTTATCTATTCAAATATGCCTTAGAGCCAAATTTCAACATCTGAAATCCTCTACCAGGTTTGTTTCCAACATACGAACACCGTATCCATCACTATACGATGCACCAATACATAATTGCATACCTTTACCAAATTCATACCATGCATCGTGTAACTCACATGACCATAATAACATCCTCTGACAACGATAGTCGAAATCCCACGAATCTGATGCCCACACGCACCTCACGAAGCATATAAATCCCGTTTCAATCTCGCAATACTGCCACAATATAAAGGATATATAGAAATTCATAACAAACTTCCGAGTCGACAAATCATTAAGTCCCTCCTCCTGACAAGGACCATTACCCCATTATGAACCACATAACAATATTCACTTTTTAATATGCCCAATATAATCCGATTGCACTAATCCCAGGTCCAATAATCTCGTCTCACCCAGTATAAGTTGTTCTGACAATAAGCCATCGCAAACACTACCAAAGGTCTCATATGATTCCACCATATGCCAACAATCCACAAACTCGCATGTGATACATAAGGAAAAATGAACTCCGGAAAGAACTGCTCAACCCACGTGACTAATTAAATAACCGAAAAGATGTTATGAACCTTCCTCAGAAAATGAGAAGCAAAACACACAGTAATAGGTATAGGGAACTGTACTTAACATCACACTGTTTGCGGCGTGCCACCCGATCCAACCATGATACCCGTGGCGGCGTGCCACCCGATCCAAACAACATATCCGTAGAAGCGTGCCACCCGATCCACACATAATAATCTAAAGAAAACACACCTCGAGCCGTAACGCTCATACTCACAAAATGCCCGAATATCAACCATAAGCATGCCAAGTGCATATTACAAATCCTCGGGAGACGGGTAGCATCATACGCTTAAAACTCAAGCACAACTAAGGTGCAATAAATGACCTGCATCTCGAGAGCCATCCTGCTCATAAAATACCACAAACTATACAGGATCTCAATATGAGTAATCAAATCGCCTCACAACCCACATGGCACAATAGAGACTACATGGAAGGGCCGACAACAGAAATAACATCCAAGGCCCGAAGACCCCTCCGAAAAAAGCACTATGCTGAAATGAACACATCCGGCCTGATATAGAGCCCACTTTCACATTTAGGTCCATCCACATACCTCAAGTCGATTCTGATCGTACCGCACTGGGCTAATAACCTTTCAAGGATCCACAACACCCTTTTTTCCCATGACACACAAGAACAACCGTCAAATCTGGAACAAACTTCCACAATTCACAACCAACTGAATAGAGCACCTTTCAGGCCTAAACTCTCACATTAGCGATAGTACCAAAATCTCCATACTTGGTTTCAATCTTTAATCAATCAAGTGACTACATATTACACTTGTACAATATTCACGTGGGATACGCTCCCACGACCTTCTGCACCAGGTAACAAGTCTGCACATCCATACCACCGACCACACTAATGTTGTAAAGCAAATCAATAAGCCGCAAATCAGTACACAATGCCTCTTACACAGAGCACTGATCTTAGGTGATGCTAAAGACAATACCAGCTTACTCTAAACATCTGAATTCTTTCCTGATCATCTGAGCTCGTGACATTCTTGTCAACACCGAACTGCAACCTTGATCCTCAGCTTCCAATTTCCCATGTCGCTCGCTGCACCTAACATGCCAATACGTGAGAGTACCAGAATTCCATAATAACCCCTGATCTACTAATAGGATAAACACTTCATCATATAAAAACCTTTTACTTAGCTCATTTCAGAAGAACCAATGAAACACGCAACTAAATTCCCAAACCGCAGAAAATACAACCTCATGTCGTAATCTAAACTGCCATAACTCTTCCGAAAATCCCTTTATACAACAAAGCCATACGAATCAATTACCTCCCAAATCAACCAAGTTGTGGTGGCGCTCAAGCCCAAGTGTACAACCACAAACCACATATATAACTTCATGGTGGAGAAACTGGTCACTGCCATAACCGTGATGATTCAACCATTACCAACCGAGCCACTTCTTCTAATTTACTCGGGACTTCCCCTAGAAATAATAATAGCTTCATTCAAAACATCATGAACCCAAATCCGCACTCATCCTAAGTGACCATATTTCACGAGACCACGTTTGTCTCAAAACCCACAAACCATCGCATACCCTCCTTGTGTGCACACTCGCATCTTCAACTGGTACACCTATTCTGATATTTCCTTTATGAATCCGAAGTTATTTTCTCCCATCTTCCAATACTATATCACATACCCAATGATAACATAAAACATTCCAAGCCCCTTTTTATAATCCACTGCATAAGCTCAATACTTAACCATACTACTGGCTCGAAATCCTTAGTCACCGCACTTTGAATTTTTTTTTTTGAACCCACTAGAACCATTGTTGAGAGTCACCCGCTCTGACCTGTTCCCAATTATGATCAAACTCTAAGGCCCTGCTAGCACATGAACACCTTCTCAAAGAAGCAACCGGCTGAATTCCTTTCCTTGTACATCACATATACACGAAGCATAGACTCTAAGTCTTCCCAAAACCTGAACATGAATCGATAAGGCCAATTGTAGCACACATTCCTTAAGTCCTTGGCTCAAATCACTACTGATGTTCTCTTTCCTTAGTCGTAATAACCCACCAATATGCCGATGACTAGAAACCTCACAAGTAGACAACCATGCAATCTAATCGTAGGCGGTGGGGCTCTCCCACTTAAGCTTGAAGCTACCATTACATGACCCTGGAACCTACCAAGATCCCTTATCCCCTATTGACATGATTTTGCACAATCAACCCGCCAAATTCCTCGAAATCCTTATGTTAAACATTTCATGAACATTCTGAATCACTAGCCACATTCATATATTCGACCTGTTACCGGATAGCCAGTAAAATCATTCGAAGAGACTTCGTCAACACCACACGACCGCTAACCTGCTCACAGGAGATAACCCACATGTGGAAATTACATGCCGACATTTTCCAACAACGCTGCACCGAGTACAATTACTACGAAATCAATAAATCACCCTGAGCCCATGCTCATTCACCAGTTGTACAAGTTCGTTCACTCCTCATTGACATCAACTAACGGTACGACGATACATTCCAATCCAAAGTCATGTTGCATCACTCTTCATATTAAGAAACTCCCTCCTGTAGCACCCAATGTTTCTCAATATCGCAGCCAATATTCCAAATCAAGCATGTAGCCTAGTCACTGTCCACCATGAATCCCAAATCACTCTAACTTCCTCCAAGGCGTGTGGCTATCCCATCACAGAACTTGTATGTTGTCCTACCACTCTCCCACTTTGGTCAAATCCTCTCTTTTAAGAAACTACTCGACTTTTGTTTCCTTACACTTGGCCTTCTAGAAGTTTAACCACCGTAAGACACCTCCCACACGTCCTTCCTCACCCTTCGCTACCCAGTTGTTGCCTTAACTCAAAATTCATCTCTGTAGCACCCGAACCAACAGATCGTCGCCAACTCTAAACCTCCCCGAAGATCATCCTCCTTGAGCCACCAACATTAGGATTATCGATTTGATTTTTTGAACCACATCCCATTGCGACATCTGACAGCCGCTTTCCCGGCACCATTCACACTACTATGCCCCAAAGGCGATTTGAAGAAAGCCATAACACCGGCGAACCTAACACATTCAATCAAGGACGACGACACCACATCTCGGATGAAGATTCCACCACACTCAAAAATACTAAGTGTCGTGACTCTATCAATCCAACCTGAACATTCTTAGTCTGATTGCCTTTCCTCCACTGAAAATAAAACACTGAACCTCTGAATCACGTATTGAGAAAAAACCTCCTTTCAATTTATTCACTGCCCCTACACGTAGACAAGTATCCTACCATTTACCTCAATACTGTGCGATAACAACTCATGAACCTCATAGCAATTGGTGCATAGCCCCAAAACCATCAGAAATACAGCTACTGAGCTGTCAGGGTCGTGATGGCGCCGAACACCACTGTCAGGCAAGCCAACAAAAATTACTTAATTTGGTTCTCATCTTAATATTTTAGAAATCATATTTTTCTTCAATTAAACAGTAAAAGATGGAATCTACATGTAAATAATAATATTTTTCAATAATTTCAATACAGTGCAACCCATAATTGCCCTAAAATCCGGTGTCACAAGTGCATGAGCCTCAACTAGGAATGTAAAATAAAATACAACATCTGTCCGGAATATAAATTCGGGTAGGAGAAATATAAATACTCTGAAGGAGACTCTGCTGGTTGTGGACTCGTAACGTGGAATGTAGCTCGCCTAATTCTCCGCAATAACCGCGCCTCTACGCCCACAAAGCCACTAGTCATATATGCACCTGCACAAAAATATGCAGTAAGTGTAGTATGAGTACGTAAATCAACGCGTACCCACTAAGTATCCCGCCTAACCTCGAAGAAGTAGTAACAAGGAGTCGACTTCGACACTTACTATGGGCTATAAATAAAGTATTAATGATATAATTAGGCATGGATTACGTAGAACGGTTGTAAGCTCAATATCATGAAGTAAGTAAACAATTCTTTTGTTCATAAGAAATTTCCAAATTTATTTTCGTCATTTAACATTTTTTGTATCTCGGGCCAATGAAAGCAATATCAATTATTATCAATTCAAAAAATATATCATGCGCAAATCATGTTGAGGTCGTACAGCCCGATCCAACATAAATATTTAAATTGTGCAATGCCGAGGGTCGAACGGCACGAACCATAGATGTATCTATTTAACCTGCCGAGGCGTTCGGCAACCTCCACAAAAAGAGAAAAATACAATTTAAAACAACCAAATTCAAGATTTATTAAGGCAACTATTCAAGAAATACAAATTCTCATTTACGGTCAAGAAGAATGGAGTTTACCCTTTTAAAGTTCCCTTACCAAATTTCTATATAATTTAAGCAATTTAGATTAACAAGTAGGATGCAACCATAATTATAAACATGATCTGGGTCCTAGACTACCCGGACATAAGCATATTAGTAGCTACGCACGAACTCTCGTCACCTCGTGCGTACGCAGCCCCCACAAATAGGAGCACATATTGAATTATTTTACCTATGGAGTTAATTCCCTCTTACAAGGTTAGAAAGGAGACTTAACTCACTCCGACGTTCCAAAACCGGCTCCAACGCCGCCCTAACACCTCAAACCGGCGACCGCCGATCCAAAACTAGTCAAATAAGACGCAACCCAATCAAAATATACTCTAATACTCATAATTAATCAATTTATAATAATTTTCAACTCCGTTCGAAATCGATAAAGCAACCCTCGGGCCCACGAGCCCAAATTCCAAAACTTTTCGAAGAAAAACACTACCCATAGTACTGCGAACTCAAATATATAATTTATTCTCAATTTCATGCCCAAATTCGTGATCAATATCCAAGAATACCCTTTTAAGCGCCTTATCACGAAATTCAATAAACGCTGGTTTTTCGATCAAGTTTTCTAGATTTTTCTTCAAAATCCCAAATTTCAATAAATTTTCGTGCTTGAATCCATGTATAAATCTTGTATTTAACTCACAATACGCGGGAATCACTTACATTGACATAGATGATGAAAATCTCTCCTTGAAGCTCTCCAAAATCGCCCCAACCAAGTGGAAAATGGGGGGAAAATGAGCCAAGTCCCGTTCTTAAAAGAAGGTGTGCCGACTTGTTAAGTCACTTACGAATTGAAACAAGCACCCAAACAATGGCATGCAAAATTTGACCAAATAATGTTGGCAAATGGATTTAAGATTAATGAGTGTGATAAATGTGTTTACATTAAAAACACTCCAAATCATATAGTCATTGTATGTTTATATGTTGATGATATGTTAATAATGAGAAAAGATATTGTGGATATAAATGCTACTAAGCGTCTGCTTGATAGCAAGTTTGATATGAAAGACTTAGGAATTGCTGGTTTAATTCTAGGAATTAAAATCCATAGGACTCCTCAAGGACTAGCATTGTCTTAATCTCATTACGTTAAAATGGTACTTGAAAATTCAAGTATTTAGATTTCAAAGTTGCAAAGACCCCGATTGGTGTAAATGTGGCTCTTACAAAGAATCTAGGTCAAAGCAGATCTCAATTGGATTATGATCATGTGTTGGAAAGTTTAATGTACATCATGAATTGAACACGTCCTGATATAGTTTGCGTAGTAAGTAAACTGAATCGTTACACAAGTAATCCCGGCCAAACTCATTGGATGGCAATGAAACGAGTTTTGGGGTATCTAAGACATACCCAAGATTATGCTTTGCATTAGAATAAGTATCATACGGTAATTGAAGGATATAGTGATGCAAATTGGATCAGTGGATCATCAGAAATAAATTCCACAAGTGGATATATTTTTTCCATTGGTAGAGGAGCTGTTTCTTGAAAATCATCCAAATAGACATGCATTGCTCGCTCTACAATGGGATAGTCAAGCGACAATAGGAAGGGCTGGAAGTATTATGTATAACGAAAAATTTCGTCACATACGACGAAGACATAATACCATTAGACAACTACTCTCTAGTGGAATTATCACAATTGACTACATAAAGTCAAAAGATAATGTGTTAGATCCACTTATGAAAGGCCTAAATAGAGAGGCGATTGATAAATCATCGAAGGAAATGGGACTATGGCTGAGGACAAGTCACTGTGGCGGTAACTCTACCTAGAAGACTAGAGATCCCAAGATCTAGGTTCAAGGAGATCAAACAAAGTCATTAGTGACGGTTCAACATTGTCAAATAAAATTTTGATATATTCTCTTGATGAGACAATGTTCAGTACCAAGGATAAAGCGTTAAGGCTTTTTAATGGTTTCTAAGTTTGATACGGGGTATATCAAATAGTGTATCTACAGGATGACACGTTTAGGAATCACCTATNGGTTTCTAAGTTTGATACTGAGTATATCAAATATGTGTATCTATAGGATAACACGTTTAGGAATTACCTATATAAGTGTGAAGTGTAAGCCACTTCAAGGAGAATTCTGTAAGGTCAGTTCTCTATGCACTTATGAACCACGCGGTGTTCATGGCTGAAACGAACACAACAATGACAACCAAAGGCTGTTAAGTGGTTGATTATGTGACTTATGGATGTCTAGGTATACAGCAAAGTTCAACGGTTCAAAGATATCAAATCTACCGATTGACCGAGTATATTCGACAAAAGTTCACTATGAAAAGTTCAAAGGGAAACCTACTTATCCATATGCAATTAATCATTGCTTGTAAATCACACAGTTTTTCATGCATGCATATTTTCAGATAGTCATTCCCCATTCATGTTGGGGATTGTTGGGTTTTTATCTAATTAGATAAAAGATGTGAATGAAAAATGGATGGAAAAAATTTGGAGGGAAACGAAAAGTTTGAAGTTGTTTCCTTTGCTAATGCACTTTGTCCCTCATCGAAAAATGGAAAGAAAATATGTCTGCTTATATAGAGAAGCACATCTTCTAGCTCTTAAAGAGTTGAGAAGAAGTGGTGCCTCGCGCCGTCGTCTCTAGCTCGCTCGGCTCGGCTCGATTTCGGTTTATTTTCGCGCAGATTTTATTTCTCGGATAATTTTCTAACGCTCTAACGGTCGTTTTTGAATTTAAATTGCGCAGCCAAACAGAAATGTCCAGACTGTTTGGCTATAAATTCAGAGGTTTAGCCTCACTTTCTGACCATCGAAATCTGCATACTCTCCCCTTTCTCTTCTGCATTTCTGCATTGTTTTCAATAGAAAAACGTAAGCATCAGTGTGGTTTACTGCCGTTTGTTGAGTTCGACGGAATTCTGTAATTTTCATCGCCGGTATTACAAAATAGTTGTTCCGTTCTATTCTGAGAGGAATTAATCCAACAACCTTGGGCAACAGTGAGGGGATTAAATTCCTTAAGGAAACACAGTTTTCTTTTGGAATCGGAACTTTATTCATCTGATTCTATTTATGTTTTTTTGTTTCTTGTTTCGTTTTATTTTGCAGAAATTATATTTTTCGAATACAGATACTAGCATCATCAAGTTCAGATCATATTCAATAATCTCCACCTCATAAAAAATAACAAGGAAAATTATCTTGCAAAAGATGCCATGAATTATAGCAACAATATTACAGTAAATCGAATAGGGTTTCCTAATGGGAATATTTATATATGTCGAAAAAAAGGAAAAAGAGAACTCAAAGGATGGAGAATTAGATCATGCAGTAAATTGTAGCAATTAATTCATTTAGAAGTAGTGTTTATGCAAAGAAAGAAGCTTTTTTCAAGGTATGCCATTTGCAGTTGTAAAGGAAGCAGCGTGGTTCTTGCTCTTGTTGCCATTCTTTTGATTTGAAATATAAAGTTGATTAATGTTAACAACTAATTCTTGTGTATATGTTTCTAGCTATGTGGTTTTTTAGATAATTATTACAAATGGAATTTGCGAATATATAGTCGATGACACTTATATATAGATGTATAAAGGACACCCTAGTGCACAAGGCATCCTACATTCACACAGGGTCGGGGGAAGGGCCGTACCCCAAGGGATGTGATGTAAACAGTCTACCCTAATGCAAGCATTAGTGGTTGTTTTTAAAACTCAAACCCGTGACATATAAATCACACCGAGAAAACCCATAACCTATAGGTGTATCATATTTTAATTTGTTGTAGACTGCGATCTGTTTTTTTCAATCCGCTCGTGTATTTGAATCTTAAGTACTGTAGTTCATAGTATTATTTAGTGTCTAGATTGTGAATTAAAAATTTTGATGCGCACAATAATTGGTTATATATTGTAGCTCACAGTTGAGAAGTTATTAAAAATTAGTGAAATACTATCGAGTTACAAATAACAGAAAATAGTACTCCATTAGTATCTAGCATCAGTAAGTAATGCAAGTGAAGTAGGCAAGAATTCAGAACTTTGTTAAGAGTGACTATAAAGCAAGAGTGTAAAGTAATTCTTGAGAATAAAAGGTATATTTCACCTAGCACATTCAGTAAACAAAGTAGCATCTGTGACTGAATGAGAACAGATTTTCAGACTACACATAGTAGTTCAATTGAAGTCCTATTGCACATGCATCATGCAAATATGGAGTAACTTACATGTTACTTCCAGAAACTTTTGAACCTTCATTGCCAAGAGACAATCCTGATGAAAGATTGAACTGGTCGCTCGCCAAGAAGTCTACTGGATTTGGTTGCTGGTATTGTGAGCTCAAGCTTGATTCCAATATCTGGTGGGGAAGTAGCATATCTGCTTTAGTAAATGCGCCTACTCTTTGTTTCTTTGATGACCTTTCACCTTTAGGGCTGTTTATTGGAGAAGTCTCACGGCAACCAGAATCTGGAGTAAGAGGCTCATGTTGCGAGGAGAATGATTGATCAATAGACAGGCTCTTGGTAGGGGCATGTTCTTGTACAGGCTTATCAACGAAAGGAGACTCGTATGTTGGTGCAGGAGTCCCTGGATCAGTCCGGTTATCGGATTCTGGACCATTTTCACCTGCTGGTGAAGGAGTGACCCCAGAAACAGGAACTTCTGAGAGAACTCCACTGAGCCGCTGTTGTTCTTCGATTATCTTCTTCAAGTACTTTCCTTGTGCTTCAATTCTAAGCTGTAGCTGTCTTTGAACCTGTAAAAGTAGAAAACTAAGTAATAGTAGGTGGTGACAAGTAACTTTCAAAATCCCTAAACTTTTTGCTGGAATAAAATCCAAGTCCCATAACTTCCTGCTTATCAAACTGATATATGAGATGAAGTGAAAATGAAGCAAGTTATCTGTATACAAATAAATATCAGTTCATTTCACAAAGCATGCTCAATATATCTCTGCTTATGATGAAAGAAACCAAATCCAGATAGATTTCAAGGGAAATGTTTGAAGATGTGTAATTGGAAGGCCACAAACAAATATTGGAATTTAGATGCTGGACTTGGGAAAATGGATAATTTAGTTACTACATTTTTTCATCTAAAATGAAATGCAGGATCAAGGTCAGCTACTATACAACTGACTAGTAAAAGAGCTTCTTTCATGTCTCCAGGGGGATATATAGAGCAGATAGGACAACATTTGAAGAGGAAGACAATTAAAGACTCAATCAATGTATTTTAAAGACAAGTAACAGAGGGGAAACAATGTTCTTACACATGTTTGTTTCAATGGCAAGTTTAAGATATAAGTAGAAGTTAATAATACGATGACCAAAAATAGAGAAAAAGCAGGCAAGTTTAAGATAAAAGTAGCAGTTAAAAATAGGATGACCAAAAATAGAGAAAAAGGAGGTGGCTAACATCTCCTTGAAACTTTGGTAACTGTTGAAAGGCGCAACTCTCGAACAGGTAGAAAATAACTTCCTTGCTAATCAAACGTTTCTTCACTTCCTATCCCTTCTCATGCTTTAATTAACCAAAATGATTCAAGAAGCTCCAGAATCCTTGTAAGAAGAGTGAGGATAAAGGTTTTTTGTACTGTAAATATGGCATCTATCCACTGCTTTTGCCTATATATATTATGTATACACAAATTGTTATTCTTTCTCAAAAAAATTGTTCAAAAAGCGTCAGGAGAACATACCTCCAGTTGCTCATGCAGTCGCTTTTGCACCTCCATCTGCAGTTTTAGAGCCTCATTTATCTGCACACCGGCGCTAGAAAAGAGCAATAATTCTCTCGTGTCAAATTATAAATATTTCAGCGAAAGAAGAAAGATGATCAGAATGGAGAATGCAAGGCATTAGTAGGTATATACAGCAAATTAGTGTAAATTATGGAAGATTCAATGTTTGTGTCTTCATAAACAGATCGACAAGCAAACAGGGAAAATCTACTCACGATGAACCATCCAAACTGGAAAGCATATCCCCTGATTCTTTCTTGTCAGAATTTTTCCCTTGCAATCACAATTGCGGGCAAAAAAGATATCAGAAAGTGTTTTACTGGAGAAGCATAAAATCACCACATTTCAAATGAATTAAGTCTCTTTAAAGCTTTAAGAAATAAACATCGTCTGACATTTTGAATTCTAATGGAACCTACCATCAGATGAGGAATCTGGAAGGTATTTAGCAAGTCGATATTTCTGAATGAAGAGGCAAATGAATGCAATTTAGTCACTACAATGAAATTCCTTTTTAAGAAAATAACGAGTCAGAAGACGTTTCAGAATATTTTGCTGCTGCATGTGTACCTGTAAATGGCTTTTTACATGGTAAATAGTTAGCCCTTGCACACCCATGACTCGAAGAACACCTTTAGGGGTAGCACCTAAATCAGAAAAAGAAATTACGTCAGAAACATTAAATAATCTCAAAGCCCAAATGTAGAAATACAGGATCACACCTCCCCTAATGACTATTTATTGTTAGAGGTTTTCTAGGCGTTGCATCTAGAAGCGTAGCAACTGATTAATGGCAAGGTGTAAGACACAGATAATTATAGGAAAAGATCAAATTATTTGTGATCCATATATCTGAAGTACTATATTGTCCAAAGCACAGCAGGAAGGTTGCCTCCCTAGCAAGTCAATAAGGATTCTTTCTCTTATAGATTATTTTTTCCTTTCTAGAGTGCAAAGGCGGGTTAAGAGGGAAGATAGAAGCACAATTACAACTAAACTCTGAGAACTTACGGTCCGGGCCACCAAGTTGTGCGACGGCATCAACGAAACGTTCATGAAGCTCATGGGTCCAACGTAATCGTTGCTTTCCAGCAAGACTAGGATTTATTGGCTCCATTGTGTTGCCACCAGCCTAATATCTTACTATACGCACTGTAACGCTTTTATGAACTAAGCTTGAACTGGGACGCCTTTAGCCTGATATGCACACTAGAATCAAAAGATAAACACACTTTTTGAGAAAGAAAAAACAAAAAACCCATAACATATGAAAAGAGAACGAATCAGAAAGATAAACACACACTTGAACAGTAACAATAATTCTTTCATCAAATTCTCCAGTGAACATTCATCAACACTGAATGGATGTTAGAGCGGTATCTAATCAGTCTATTCTCTGTAAGAATGTACAATCTAGTAGAACTACCAGGTTAACCTGTACATTGTAAAATACATTAAGCAGGTATTTAGCAGCATCTAATATTTTCATGTCGTGTATTATACAGAAAAACATAGCTCCGAGCTGACTCGGAACTTCAGCAGGAATTCAAGATCGATGAGCAGACAACCGATAAGGCACAAGTGATGTACTTATAGTGCTAACCGGTATCAAACAAACCACAAGTTTTTGATTAACGAATACTACACTTTAATAATGGAAAAAATGCATTTAATTTCTAAAAGTAAGATTAAATATTCTCATTTAAATCTAGAGGTAGGTGAGTTCACTTTAGATTGAAGAATTTTTTTTATATAGGTGAGATCCATTATCTAATCACATCAAAGTTTCATCATGTAATAAATTTTCCTCCATTCAAGAGAATAACGGATCTTCATTGATCAGCCCTAAATTATGATATCTTTACTGCTTACCCATTTTACAGGAGAATAAAACAAAACAGTCTATCCTTCAGCAGAAGCCTTAGTTGTATCAACCATGAAGGAAATCTTCATGCCATGATGACACTGAAATCTTAAACACTCTAGCTACTTAAAAGCTGTATATATAAAAAATGATCTCTTCTTAATCCATCAGGAAAATTAGGATGTATAATATCGATAGTTATCTTTCCATCCCTATAATGACAAGCAACAACTGACCCAGAGGAAAAGGAAAAACACAAGTTTCCACATTCATCTTTTAAATTACTTCTTTTAGAACAAGTGGAAAAATACAGTGTTCTCAAATCTATAGACAAGTGATAGCGAGTATTCTGGAGGCATGCATGAAAGTGCATATTCCCAAACTACAGGAGTGATTCCAAATCAAAGTGAATAAAGAACTAGCTTCTGAAGTCTGAAATTTAGGAAAATGATTTATTACCAAGTCAAAACACAATTGACAGAAAAGGCTGGGTTATCCAGCCTGCAAAACAAGGGTATGCAAGGTCTACCAAGTTTCTCATAGAACAAATTATAGGTGGAGTGAGTTTCTACGGGAACCAATGGATTTGGTTTCCTAAAGCAAAAGAATAGCTAAAATTGAAGACTGAATAAACTCTAGTCCATGCACATACACACCATGGGAGAAAGCAAACCAAAATAAGGGAGGATAAATGAATGTGAATGGGAGAGTAAACACGTCAAGAGGGAGCAGTGAAAATAACATCCACTTCAGCACTCCATGCAAATATCACAACACACTCACATATAAAACAATATCAGTTTTATAACAGTCTCTCAAGACGCATGGAGTGTATCACTCTCAAAATGATTGCTCCACTGGAAACTAAAAACATAATCTCAATCACAAAGGAATAAGAAACTTTAAAAGGTGAATACGTTTGGAAGTAAATAAATTTAGTGTATGGGTTATTAGTATTACCACTATGCTTCAGAAAAGTTGGTAGCTCACATGAGCAAAACCATTACTATATGAATAGTAATGCATGGATAACATTTACGTACGCTTTCAATTTCTCCTGCATAGAATTAAAAATGGAAATATATAAGTTGATAATACACAATTCAACCTTGCCGCATCTTTAATACGAGACACAATCATAAAACAGCATCTTGTGGACAAATGGACATAGTTTCTCAAAGGAGGGGAGGCTCTTTTTCAGTCAAAGAAAGTTATTTTAATCTGAGCTCTAATAAAGTATTGATTGATCGATGGCCGAGGAAACTTATATGGAAGACGAAGCTCCCTCCAAAGATCAGTGCTTTCTGCTGGACTGCTCTACATGGCGCTTGCCTAACTCAAGACAACCTCACCAGAAGGAATTTCCAATTAGCCAATGTCACATGTGTCTCTGCGACTCTGAATCGATCAATCACCTGTTTCTACATTGTTCAGTTGCAACTGACATATGGTCTATGTTCCTCTCACCTTTTGGACTGCATTGGACTATGCCATGCAGTGTCAGGGAAGCCTTTGTGTGTTGGAGCTACTGGGAAGTTGACAAATCCATCAAGAAAATCTGGTCTATGGTTCCTGCTTCTATTTGGTGGTGCTTATGGACAGAAAGGAATCAAAGATGCTTTAATGGTATTTCAACTGCCAGATATCAACTTAAGGCTAGATGTTTAGTTTTCCTTTTTAGTTGGGTTAACCATACCCCTGTATATAATCCTGACCTCTTTTTGGAATTTATCAGCTCTATAATCCTCTGATTGTTTTTGTCTACATTATGAGCTGATACTTTTCCTATTTTGTAATTCTGCATCCTCTGGATGCTTTTGTTATTAATATACCACTTACTTCATCAAAAAAAAAAAATGGACATAGTTTCTCAGAAAATTTCTTCACATTACGGGAAATACTACTTGTTAAGAAAGCGACAGATGTTCACTCCTATGTACTCGGTTACATCCTAAATCCAAAAGTGACAAGAAGACTTTACCATAAAAATATAATCAATTAAAATTTGAAAAGAAAAAACAGAAAGAGGTTTGAAGAGTGCAGATGCAAATACAACTTATGCTTGGCTACTACGTATTTTGTACCCGGACATAATATCCATAAAAACCTAGATTGCAATTCCGTCCCGATAGTAGATGATACTCTTGCCAATGAAACATTGAGCCAAAAATTCAAAGGACAGAACCAACAACCAAGCTACATGTTTATACTCAAGGGGTACAAAAACACCTAGTTATAAATTTCCTTTGTTTACTTTAAGTACACTGTTTTAACCTAAAATTTTCTTTCTCTGATGTATGAAAAATGTTAAGGAGAAATAACAATTTTACCACCAAGCATCTCAAAGCCTTAAACAGCCCAAAAATTAGCTTCAACAATCTATCAATAATTATTAACTCATCATTAAAGAAACATTTCTAACCCATTTATTAAAAAGGAAAACTCATAATTCAGTAAACTAAGATTAAAATTTTCCTAAAACAGCTAAATTTCTCCATCTTTTAACCTATTTCTCTAAATTCAAAAACTTATAAGCAATTTTACCCCAAGAAATTCAACAAGCTAAAATGCTCTGAATTAAAAAAACAAATCATTTCACTAGCTGGGAAACACACCCTTTAAATAAAAGACATACTAAACATTTTTTACCTTCCATAAAACTCAACAAAATCACCTGACATTTACATCAAATTCAGCTACAAGAAATAATTTTTGAAGAAAAAAGTTAGCTCCAAATCATTCTAGTCAACACTTTTACCTTATCAAGAAAATAACCCTAGTTGCATGTGTAAAAATCACACACCAATTGTTATAAATCAAAACCAAAACTTCAATCTAAAACTTCCATACAACAAAAACCCCACCTTAAAACTCAATAAAATACCCAATTTTTCCATCAAATTTTGCTAAAAATGAGAAAGTAAAAAAGGAAGAGAATTTTGAAGAAGAAAATAACGATCTTCACAGAAAAAAACTGACTGACAATCTTACAGAGCTGTAAAAGATCTCTCTTCGTTTTCCTTTTTGATGAGATCTTCGAATTTGGTTCTCTCTCTCTCTCTTTGAGTGCGAGGTGATTTTTTAATTTTTTTGAATTTCTGGAATATTTTGTTAAGAGGAAAAATATAATTAATTTTAGATGGGGAAGAGAGGAGAAAGAGGGTTGTGAAAGTGAATTATTTAAAGCTGACCGCGAGCTGGATGTCAGTTCTGCCCATATGACTGCCCGTGGTGCCCGAGGCGAGAAGGACATTGACAAACCCTTTTGTTTTTTTTTTTTGTGAAAAAAGTTATACTCTATAAAATTACATTAAAGGGAATATTTCTTGTTCTTGATGAATATAAAGTACTCTTATGACAAAAAAAAAAAAAGAATATAAAGTACTCATGTATTTTTATATATAAAAATAATTTTTATTAAACAAAAGCAAGAATAATTATATTTTATTCTTCTATATTTCTTAACAAGTTTTGTAGAGAAAGATTAATCGAGAAATGAAGCACAATTTATGAAAGCCAAATATTATACCGATGGGCATCCAGTCAAATCTCAACAGTTGGAAGTCCATGTGTAAAATGAAGAATAGAACAGAGCTTTCGTCCAATGGAAAGCGAGGAATGATAATGTTAGTTTTTTGTTTGACAATTGGTCTAAAGCTGGTCATCTTCACAGTAGAATGGCAAGAGATGACATACAGGATACTATCAAAGTCAATGAAGTCTTAATAGATGGTCAATGGAATTTGATACTAACATTGTTTTTAAGTATTGTTGTTGTACAGGTAAAAATATGCAACATAATGAAAAGATTGCTCAACATCTTTTCAGCGGTGGACAACATGCCCAAACTACTATGGGGTTACTATGCGGGCAAACTTGACATCTTACACGGGGAGTGCCTCTGAGAAACAACAACAACAACGCTGTTTTCAAATGACCCTTGACATCTTTTCCTCCAAGAACTCCCCATTTTGCTCTTGGGGTGACTCGAACTCACAACCTCTTGGTTGTAAGTGGAGGGTGCTTACCATCAGAGCAACCCACCTTGTCTCTGAGAAACTTGATTGCAAATTGTTGGAACTATAATGCACATAAGTCTATCTCTGCCTACATCTGCGGATACTGCCACCTATAGTGATATGGGAACTATGGAGGTCAAGATGCAATTCTAAAAATGGAAAAACCATCATTGGCAAGATCCATCTCATTGATCAGCTACAACATTGTGGAGCTTGTCATAGCCAAATTCAAGAAGTTTGAGATCAACTTTGTTTGGGAGAATCTGTGCAGAGTTGGTGACTTAACCCTAAGAGAAACCAACATTTCAATAGTCAAATGGATTAAACCACATGTTCTGTTTGTAAAGCTAAACTGCGATGGTTCCTGCAGAAATAGTGAATGTGGAGGAGGTGGTATAGTTAGGGATAGTATGGGCAAATTTATCATGACCTACTCAATCCCTTTGGGTCAAGGTACTAGCAACTGGGCTGAGGCTAGAGCTTTCTTGTTTGGGATCAAGTGGGGGCATGGAAATGAGATATAACTTTATCATTGGTGAAACCAATTCTCTGTTGCTGCAAAATTGTATCACCAACCACTGTTTCAGAGAGACTAATCAAGTTGCGGATAAATTGGCTTCTCTAGGCCATAATTTGGAGAACCTATACATTTGCACAAACTTTTGCCATTACCTCGTCAGATTAAAGGGATGTTGAACATAGATAGATGGTAGCTTTCTTCATTTCGAGTCAAAAAGAGGAAACCACGTACGCTTATCTATGAGTCACCTTGAATCCTCAGCTTTATTGCCACTTATTTTTGGAATACTCTTCTAGATTCCCTAGCACTTCTTATTAAATCGTAAGACCTGTTAGTCGAGGCTTCCAAATTGTCACGCCCCGAACCTAGGAGCGAGACCAGCACCCGGTGCCTCACCTAACCTGGCGTACCAAATTGCGACTAAGGGACTCTGAACATATAATGTCATACTTTGGCCATGGGGCCACCTTGCAAGACAATTTGCGAAGCAAAATATAAAACTGAATGGAAACTAGCGCTAACTAAACATCAATATAAAGCTAGGCCGACAAGGCCGTCATAGCTACTACAGCTGACAAACCACCAAATTATACATACCATGCCTACAAACCCAACATACTGCATTAACCAACAGGATATGTCTACAAGCCTCTACTGATAGATATATTGTGATCGGAACAGGGCCCCGACCTACCCATAATATATATATAAATACATACATAAGATGTACACAAAAACCTAGACCCGATAACTCCGAAGGATGTGGAGCTTACCGATCAGGCTAAACTCTGGAAACACCTACTGAGGAGGTCTACCTGTCTGTCTATCTGAACCTGCATGCATGAAATGCAGCGTCCCCGGAAAAGGGACGTCAGTACGAAATAATGTACCGAGTATGTAAGGCAATAACATAACTGAAAACTGAAACTGAACTGATAATATAATAACTGGGAGTCAAAGATGATCTGGAGATATACTTACCTGCTGATAGTGACTAAACTCTTTCAATATAGTAAGTAAAATAAATGTCCGGCCCTATAAGGCTCGGTACGTGTAACTGCTCGACCGTAGTAGGCTCGCTCATAGGCGCTCGGCCATACTAGGCTCTGTATCTCGGCCATCCTGGGCTCGCTCATAGGTTCGGGGCGTGACACAAATGTACAAGAAGGTAAGGCTTAGTCCCCCTTCGGCAACTGCATTTTGCATACAGTGGCAATAAAATCATGACTCGTATTCGAAAGAATAAAAAAACAAGACAACCAGAAAAAACAAGAAGGAAAAAGAACAAAAATCACAATACACTTTTATGGAAGCAAAAATGGGTTGCCATCTCACTATTGTGACACCAATTTCCAGCGTCGCAACATCAACTCTTATTGTCGCGGCTCCTACCGTTGTGATGGTGGCTCTCTTTTAGTTGCATATTTTCTTATTATTAGGAACCAACGTTGTATAAAAAAATCATAATTATTAGCAAAATACAAGAATTAATCCTGATTTATTTTTATTAGCTAGTGTTTGGACATAAATAGACAAGGTGGGTTGCTCTGATGGTAAGCACCCTTCACTTCCAACCAAGAGGTTGTGAGTTCGAGTCACCCCAAGAGCAAGGTTGGAAGTTCTTGAAGGGAAGGATGCCGAGGGTCATTTGGAAACAGCCTCTCTACTCCAGAGTAGGGGTAAGGTCAGTGGGATTATACTGGGTTATTGTTGTTGTTGTTGTTTGGACATAAATTTCGCTGAACCTAGAAAAAATAGTTTTTAAAAG
Source organism: Nicotiana otophora (assembly GCA_000715115.1). NCBI lineage: Eukaryota > Viridiplantae > Streptophyta > Magnoliopsida > Solanales > Solanaceae > Nicotiana > Nicotiana otophora. The sequence continues at coordinate 56,177 of AWOL01S0053040.1, forward strand.
TTGAAATTATGTTTGGGAATGTATTTATTTGAAAAGAAATTTAAAGTTGTGAGTGGAAGAAAATATTTTATCCAAAAATTACCTTAACCTTGAAAAAAATTTAATTTTTTTCAAAAACTGATCATAATCTATGAACAAATAATATTTTAAAAAAAAATGAAAAAACGTTGCCAAAATCAATTGCCAAACGGGAGTTTAGTCTTTACTTCTTCTTTTTTTGGGTCTATATATATATATATATATATATATATATATATTATGTTTAATAACAATTAATCAAAAACACCATGGAACTTCTTTGTACATATTTACACAATCTAGAGTAAACAACTTTCTTATATCGCCAAATTCACGTTTAGGAGGTGCGAAGTGAAATCTATCCTCATTATAAAGATGGTCACACGAGAATGTAAATATTAGTTAAAACTTTGGGGCGTTGCATGTTACACTAAAAAGCTTATTTTAGTATGATTTTTTATTTTAAATTAATTCAAATACAAATTAAGTATTGTCTCAACTCATTTTACCTTATAAATTGATTGGAAAGAAAAGTTTTTTAAAAAAAACAAATTTTTATTTTTAACATTTAACATTTAATAATTTAAGTAAAGCTCACCACTCAAGCATGTGTGCTGTTGGAGCGGATTTTCATTGACTAAGTATGAAATTTAGCAAGTGAGAAGATCCTATATGTGCCAATGCGATAAATGGAGAACGAGAGTTTACCAAAGGATAATTTTGATACCAACTAGCTATATATACTGCAACGGTAAATTATTGGATATGAATTTAATTAAGGAGATAGAAAGTTATGGAGCAAATGAGCAGACGATAGTTTCTGAAAGCAAAATACGAAGAAGGCAGCGGCGGCATGATAGCAGCTATAGAAGAAGAAAGTAGCAGTTGGTGGTTAAGGCTCTTGGATATTATGCAAAGACGGTGGGACAATAGGGTAAAATATTTGGTCAAACCCCTAAAACTTTTTAGGCAAAAAATAATACTCCCTTCATTCCAGTTTATGTGAAGCTATTTCTTTTTTGGTCCGTTCCAAAAAGAATGACTCATTACTAAATTTGAAAACAATTTAGCTTAAACTTTCAATTCTACCCTTAATGAGAAGCTTTTATAACCACACAAATACCCATGACCCCTTTTTGACTTGTTTAGGATCACAAATTCCAAAAGTCTTTACTTTTTTTCTTAAACTTCGTGTCCAGTAAAAAATGTTCACATAAATTGAAACGGAGGGAGTACCAACTTATAGTTTTTAGCTTTTTTTTTTGTTATTTTGGCTTAAAAGTACTAGGCTTTAAAGTTGTTTTGGTACTTGCCAAACATTGAAACAAGCCAAAAAGTATTTTTAAGCTGATTTGACATGTTTTTAAGCCAATCCACACACCCTATATGTAAAGCTTAGGAAAAATATTCAAATGAACAAGCTTGGTGTCACGACCCGGAATTTCTATCCTCGGGACTGTGATGGCGCCTACATTTCACTTGCTAGACAAGTCAACGTTATAAATAATTTTTAGCTATTTTTAACAATTCAAATTAAATAATAACTTCGAAATTGAAATAACTGAAATAGAGTGAGAAAACAATAATAACAACGATATCAAGGTACAATCCCAGAACTGATGTCACAAGTGCACAATTGACTAGAATAATACAAATAATGGTCTGAAATGAAATAAATATTTAGAATAAGGTAGAAGGGGACTTCTGGGCTGCGAATGCTGAATAGTTGTACCTCAAGTCTCCGTCAGGCAATCAATCCGAGCAATCTACTAACCGCCGCTAGGACCGATTTCAGAATCTGCACAAGAAGTGCAGAGTGTAGTATGAGTACAACCAATCTCATGTACTCTGTAAGTGTCGATCCTAACCTCGACGAAGTAGTGACGAGGCTAAGGCAGGTCACTTACAATAACCTGCACGCAGTATAATATAATAACAGGAAAGGAACGTAGGAAAAGTAAGGCAGTTATCTGATGAAAATGAATCCAATCCTCGAAATCAGTATAACCAGAACATCAGTCCTAAAAGTTTCGTATGAAAACACTAGAAGCTAACACAATGCAACAATGAATACAAAACACATAATCCATCGCGGCACGCAACCCGATCCCGTCGTACAAACACAATCCTCCCTTATTCCACTATATCAATATCAAGAATAATATGTAAAATCCGTTGCGGCGCGCAACCCGATCCCACCATAAAATCAGAATCAATATCATAATCCTCTCTTATTTCACCATATCAAAATCACATATAAAATTCGTTGCGACGTGCAATCTGATCCCACCATATTAATATCAATCCTCTCTTACTTCACTCGTTGTAGCGTATAACCCCATCCATAAACAAAATCAATAAATGTAATCAATTCAACAACTCAATTCACGAAAACTTCTACAATTAAAGAATATGGAAGCAAAGACATAAAGGAACCTCGTACCAAATCAAGGAATGCTACAATTAATACAAAGCAATAAGACAAGCCATATATATATATATATATATATATATATATATATAAAATTAAAGTGTACAAGTAAGACAAGTAAGGCAAGTAGCAATTAATCGTGGAATCATGAGAGAAACAAATATTTCAATGCAAGATCAATTTAATGAATAGTAACAAGTTATGACATAGAAAGAAATAAAAGCATGTAACAGTTAACACATGGAACAAAATAATTAATTAAATACGGGAAAGCATGAAAAAACTTATTTTGAAGGATATACACTCATCACCTCGCATATATGTCGTACACATGTAATTCACATAACATATAATTCAAGGGTTCCTAATTTCATCAAGTCAAGGTTAGACCCAGTACTTTCCTCGCTCCGCAAGTAAATCAAAGCTCAACCGGGGCATTATCTCTAAAATTCGCCTCCAAACTAATTGAATCTAACCAGAATCGACTTAATATCAACAAACAATGCGAGAAAATTAATTACAATACATAAAGCTAAGATCTGTATACTCTTTTAAAAAGTCAACAAAAGTCAACCTCGTGCCCGTTTGGTCAAAATCTAAGATTCAGACCAAAATCCAATTACCCATTCACCTCCGAACCCGATTATGCAATTAGTTTCGAAATCCGACCTCAATTTGAGGTCTAAATCTCAATTTTACAAAAATTCCTAATTCTACCCAAATTCCTAATTTCTACCATGGAAATCCTAGACTTACCGTTGAAAACACTTGAAAAGTAATGGGTAATTGAAGAGAAATAGATTAAAGTCACTTACCAATGAATTTAGGAAGAAAATCTCTTGAAAATATTGCCTCTAAGGTGTTTAGGGTTGGGAGTTTGTGAAACATGAGCTAAATCTCGTGTTCTCAGCTTTTTGCCCAGGCAAAGATGTTGCAATTGCTACTTGGGTTTCGCAATTGCGAACCCCACAAATGCGATAAATCTATCACAATTACGAAGAAGTCGCATCTCTGCGGCCATCGCAAATGCAATGGTTTTGTTTGCAAATGCAAACTTGGGCATTCCGCAAATGCGACCAATTTGATCGCAATTGTAAACCAGCTCCCCCCAGCCTCCAATCGCAAATGCGGAGAATATTTCCCCAAATGTGACCCTATTGCAATTGCGATCCTAACCTCATAAATGCGAGGTCTGAGACCTATGCACAAAACTAGCAAAATCCTACTATTTCAAACACTCTGCCACGCGTCCGAAACTCACCCGAGCCCTCAAGGGTTCAAACCAAACATGCACAAGTATAATAACATCATACGAACTCGATCGCGTGATTAAAATACCAAAATAACACCTAGAGCTACGAATCGGACACCAAAACGAATGAAATTTTCAAAGAAACTTAAGAACTTTTAATTTAACAACCGGACGTTTGAATCACGTCAAATCAACTCCGTTTTGCACCAAATTTTGCAGACAAGTCATAAATACTGAAATGAGCCTATACCAAGTTCTGGAACTGTAATCCGAACCCGGTAGCAATAAAGTCAACCTACGATCAAACTTAGGAATTCTTTAAACCTTTAAATTGCTAGTTATCAACAAATTACGTTAAACAAAGTTAGAGACTTCCGAATTCGATTCCGGGAATATATACGTGCAAGTCCCAATTCACGATACGGACCCACCGGGACTATCAAAATACTGATCTAGGTTTGTTTATACAAAACGTTGACCGTAGTCAACTCAAATGAGTTTTTAAAACTAAATTTCACTTTATCATAGATTTTTCATATAATATTTTTTTGGAAAAAGACACGGACTATGCACGTAAATCGACAAAGGCTAAACTGAGCTATTCAAGGTTTCGAAACACAGAAATGAGGGCTAAAACTAAAAATGACCTATCGGGTCATCACATTCTCCAACTCTAAATCAAAGGTTCATCCTCGAACGGACATAGAATGGACTGTTAAAAAGGTATGGATATCTACTCCGCATGTCCGACTTGGACTCGCACGTCGCTGCCTAGATCAACTGACCTCTCCACTATACTCAAACTGAAGGATAACTCTTAGAACTCAACTTCCAGTCTTGCCAGGCTAGAATGGACACCGGCTCCTCCTCGTAAGTCAAATCCTTTTCCAATTGGACTGAGCTGAAATCTAAGCCATGGGACGGATCACCGTGATACTTTAGGAGCATGGACACATGGAACACCGGATGGACTACTGATAAACTAGGTGGCAATGCAAGTCTGTAAGCCACCTCACCTACTCTCTCAAGAATCTCAAAGGGTCTGATATACCTAGGGAGCAACTTGCCCTTCTTTTTGAACCTCATCACCCCCTTCATGGGAGAAACCTGGAGCAATACCCACCATGAATACAACATCACGAACTCTACGATCAGTATAACTCTTCTGTCTAGACTGAGCTGTGCAAAATTGATCCTGAATAATCTTGACCTTTTCCAAGGCATCTTGAACCAAATCGGTACCCAACAACCGAGCCTCTCCCGACTCAAACCAATCAACTGGTGAACGATACCACCTCCCGTACAATGCCTCATAGGGAACCATCTTAATGCTTGACTGGTAGCTGTTGTTGTAGGCAAACTCTGCAAACGGCAAGAACTGATCCCAAGAACCCCCCAAATCCATAACGCAAGTGCAAAGCATATCCTCCAATATCTGAATGGTAAGTTCAGACTGCCGTCCGTTTGGGAGTAAAATGTTGTACTCAACTCAACCCGTGTGCCTAACTCACGCTGTACGGCCCTCCAGAAGTGCGAGGTGAGCTACGTACCTCGATCAGAAATGATGGACATGGGCACTCCATGAAGACGGACGATCTCATGGATATAAATCTCAGCCAACTGCTCTGAAGAATAGGTAACTGCAACTAGAATGAAATGTGCCGACTTGGTTAACCTGTCCACAATGACCAATATTGTGTCAAACTTTTTTTGAGTCCGTGGAAGCCCAACAACGAAATCCATGGTAATACGCTCCCACTTCCACTCAGGAATCTATAGCCTCTGAAGCAGACCACCAGGTCTCTGATGCTCATACTTAACTTGCCGACAATTCAGACATCGAGCCACATATGCAACTATATTCTTCTTCATTCTCCTCCACCAATAATGCTACCACAAGTGCTGATACATCTTGGCGGCACCCGAATGAATAGAATACCGGGAACTATGGGCCTCCTCAAGAATCTACTCACGAAGCCCATCCACATTGGGCACCCAAATACGACCCTGTATCCGTAAAACCCCATTATCTTTTATAGTAACCTACTTTGCACCACTGTGCCACACCGTGTCCATAAGGACAAGTAAATAGGGGTCATCATACTGACGCTCTCTGATGCGCTCATACAAAGAAGACGAGACCGTGCAAGCTAGAACACGACTGGGCTCCAAAACATCTAACCTCAGGAACTGATTGGCCAAAGACTGAACATCTGATGCTAGCGGCCTCTCCCTAACCAGAATGTATGCAAGGCTACCCATACTCACAACCTTTCTACTCAAGACATTTTCCATCATATTGGCCTTCCTGAGATGATACAAAATGGTGATATCATAGTCTTTCAACAACTCCAACCACCTCCTCTACCTCAAGTTAAGATCCATTTGCTTGAAAATATATTGTAGCCCCTGATGATCTGTGAATACCTCACACGGCACGCCGTAAAGATAGTGCCTCCAAATCTTCAACGCATGAACAATGGCTGCCAACTCTAAGTCATGAACATGGTAATTCTTCTCATGAATCCTTAACTGCCGCGACACGTATGCAATCACCCTGCCATCCAACATTAATACTGCACCGAGCCCAATACGAGATGCATCACAATACACCATGTAGGATCCTGAACCTGTGGGCAACACCAGCACTGGTGCCGTAGTCAAAGTAGTCTTGAGCTTCTAAATGCTCGACTCACACTCATCTAACCATCTGAATGGGGCACCCTTCTGGGTCAATCTAGTCAAAAAGGTTTCCTATATATGAAAATCCTTTTAAGAACCATCGATAATAACCCGCCAAACCGAGGAAGCTCCGGATCTATATAGCTAAAGTAGGTCTAGGCCAGTTCTGGTCTGCCTCAATCTTCTTGGGATCCACTTTTATGCCCTCTGCAGATACAACATGCCCCTAAAAGGCGATTGAGTCCAACCAAAACTCACACTTTGAAAACTTGGCATATAACTGACTATCCCTCAGAGTCTGAAGTACAATCCAAAGATGCTGCTCATGCTCCTCTCGACTGCAGGGGTAGATCAATATAACATCTTTGAATACAATCACAAAAGAATCCAAATAAGGCTTGAACACCTGGTTCATCAAATCCATAAATGTTGTTGGGGTATTTGTCAAACCAAATGACATCACTAGAACTTATAATGCCCATACCAAGTCCGAAAAGCCGTCTTAGTCTTCAATTGATGGTAGCCAGACCTCAAATCAATCTTCAAAAACACCTTGGCACCTTGAAGCTGATCAAATAAGTCATCAATCCTCGGCAATAGATACTTGTTCTTGATAGTGACTTTGTTCAACTGCCGATAGTCTATACACATCCTCATCGAACCATCTTTCTTCTTCACAAACAACACAGGCGCATCCAGGGTGAGACACTAGGTCTAATGAATCCCTTATCAAGCAAATCTTGCAACTGCTCCTTCAATTCCTTCAACTCCGGCGGGGCCATACGGTATGGTGGAATAGAAATGGGTTGAGTGCCTGGAGCCAAATCAATACAGAAGTCAATATCTCTATCAGGTGACATCCCCGACAGATATGCAGGAAATATCTCTGGAAACTCACGCACAAGTGGTACTGAATCCATAGAAGGAACCTGTGCACTCGAATCACAAACATAAGCCAAATAATCTAGACATCCATTCTCGACCATACGTCGAGCCTTAGCATAAGAAATAACCCTGCTGGTAGAATGGCCAGCCGTGTTGGCGTAACAATCTAATATAGCATGATAAGGTGATAGCCGATCCATACCCAAGATAACATCAAAATCTACCATATCAAGAAGTGGGAGATACACGCTAGTCTCAAGACTCCCAATAGTAACCACACACGAGCGATAGACATGATCTACAATAATAGAATCTCCCACAGGCGTCGACACATACACATGAGCACTCAAACAATCACAAGGCACAACCAGATATGAAGCAAATTAGGATGACACGCAGAAATAAGTAGAGCCAGGATTAAATAGAACTGAAGCATCTCTATGGCAAATTGGAACAATACCTGTGATGACTGTGTCAGATGACTTGGCCTCAGGTCTAGCTGGAAACGCATAAAATCAAGGCTTGGCCCCACCACTCTGACCTATGTCTCTGGGACAACCTCTAACTGGATGGCCTCCACCTGTAACGACCTGACCTCCACCTCTGGCTTCCTGGCCCTTTCCCCTAGCTGGCTGAGCTGGCGGTGGAGCAACTGGTGCCGGGACTATGGCACGAGAACTCTGCTGTGGCATGCCGCCCAACAATCTCGGACAGAACCTCCTGATGTGACCGGTACCTCCACACTCAAAATATCCATCTTGTTGTTGTGGATTCTGAAGCTGAAGCTGACCCAAACGGGCCGGATAACCACGGCGATAGCTATGAATTGGAGGCGCACTGATAGAAGCTGATGGTGCACTGTAGGTTGGCTGACCAGAACGAGATACATAAGGGCCACGACTTCCTGAAGCACTGTGAGATTCCCGAAGCACTGACTGAAATGGACTGGGAGGATGGCCTCTACCAAAAGTATCCCCGCCTCCAGATGAGGCACCAATGAAACTACCAGAATGATGAGGCCTCTTATCATACACCAACCCCCTCTCCTGAGCACGAACCATCTCGATCCATCTAGCAATATCTACAACCCTAAAGTAATATCATCTCCAATCTCCTTGGCCATCTGAAGCCTGATAGTGAAAGTGAGCCCATCAATGAATGTCCTCCCTCTCTCCCTCTCAGTAGGGAGCAAGATAATGGCATGGCGATCTAGGTCCACAAATCGAGTCTCGTACTGGGTAACGGTCATACTACACTGCTGAAGTCGCTCAAACTGCCTATGGTAATCCTCTCAGAGTGATAGGGATGAACTTCTCTAGAAATAGCTGTGAGAACTGATCCCAGGTAAGTGAAGGCGACCCAGCTGGTCTAGTCAACACATAATCTCTCCACCATCTCTTGGCGAAACCAGTCATCTGAAATACCACAAAATCGACCCTATTAGTTTCAACTGTACCCATGTTCCACAATACCTCGTGGCCGCGGTCTAGATAAACATATGGGTCCTCAGAAGGTGCACCACTGAAATAAATAGGGAAGAGCTTGATACACTTGTCCAACCTCAATAAAGCCTTAGTAGATATAGCGAGCCTATCACCGGCCTGTGCCGCAATAACCGGCTGAACCACCCCAACTAGCGGGGATGCTGGAGTCTGATATTAGGGAGCCACCTGCTCCGGGGTGTGAGCAGCGGGGGCCTGTGCTCCTCCCCTAGCACGAGAGATGGCTGGTGCCACTGGGAATGCACCGGTTTGGGACACACTCTCCATAAGGCCCACTAAGCGGACTAGAGCGTACTGAAGCACTGGAGTGGCTATGAACCCCTCCAGGACCTGAGCTGGTCCGATGGGTACAGTCTGAGTTAGAACCTCCTCCTCAAAGTCTACCCGAGGCTCTACTGTGGGTGCTACTGCTCGAGCTCTAGGCTGAGCTCTACCTCTGCCTTGACCTCTGGCTCGACCTCGGCCTTGGCCTCTGCCCCTAGTAGGAGATACCACTGGGGCTCTGGCTCCTGTCATACGGTGGATATTGTACGTGTTCTCGTCATCTGCGAGAGGACAAGAATAGAATGATTCAATCATCAATGATAGAATAAAATCGCACGATAGAGAAGGAAAGAAGTGAAATTTTTCTAAACTCTATAGCCTCTGTAAGATAAGTACAGACGTCTCTGTACCGATCCTCCAGAATCTACTAAGCTTGCTCGTGACTCGTGAGACCTGTGCAACCTAGTGCTTTGATACTAACTTTTCACAACCCGGAATTCCCACCCTCGGGACCGTGATGGCACCTAATATTTCACTTGCTATACAAGCCAATGTTAGAAATAGCTTTTAGCCATTTTTAACATTTCTAATTAAATAATAACTCCGAAACTGAAATAACTGAAATAGAGTGAGAAAACCATAATAACATCGATATCTAGGTACAATCCCAGAACTGGTGTCACAAGTACACGAGCGACTAGAATAATACAAATAAAGGTCTGAATGAAAGTATAACTGTCTGAAATGAAATAAACATCTAGAATAAGGTAGAAGGGGACTTCAGGGTTGCGAACGCCGAGCAACTATACCTCAAGTCTCCGACAGGCAATCAATCCAAGCAATCTACTTACCGCTACTAGGACCGACTCCAAAAGTCGTACAAGAAGTGCAAAGTGTAGTATGAGTACAACCGACCCCATGTACTCTGTAAGTTTCGAGCCTAACCTCGACGAAGTAGTGGCGAGGCTAAGACAAGTCACTTACAATAACCTGTACGCAGTATAATAATAATAACAGGAAAGGAACATAGGAAAAGTAAGGCAGTTATCTGATGAAAATGAACTCAATCCTCGAAATCAGTAAAACCAGAACATCAGTCCTTGGAGTTTCGTATGAAAACGGTGGAAGCTAACATAATGCAACAATGAATACAAAATACATAATTCGTTGCAGCACGCAATCCGATCCCACCGTACAAACACAATCCTCCCTTATTCCACCATATCAATATCAAGAATAACATGTAAAATCCGTTGCGGCGCGCAACCCGATCCCACTATATAATCAGAATCAATATCATAATTCTCCTTATTGCATCATATCAAAATCACATATAAAATCCATTGCGGCGTTCAACCCGATCCCACCATATAAATATTAATCCTCCCTTATTCGACCCATTGCGGCGTGCAACCCGATCCATAAACAAAATCAATAAATGTAATCAATTCAATAATTCAATTCACAAAAATTTATACAATTAAAAAATATGGAAGCAAAGCCATAAAGGAACCTCGTACCAAATCAAGAAATGCTACAATTAATACAAAGCAACAAGACAAGCCATATATATGACAACGAANCTCCGAAACTGAAATAACTGAAATAGAGTGAGAAAACCATAATAACATCGATATCTAGGTACAATCCCAGAACTGGTGTCACAAGTACACGAGCGACTAGAATAATACAAATAAAGGTCTGAATGAAAGTATAACTGTCTGAAATGAAATAAACATCTAGAATAAGGTAGAAGGGGACTTCAGGGTTGCGAACGCCGAGCAACTATACCTCAAGTCTCCGACAGGCAATCAATCCAAGCAATCTACTTACCGCTACTAGGACCGACTCCAAAAGTCGTACAAGAAGTGCAAAGTGTAGTATGAGTACAACCGACCCCATGTACTCTGTAAGTTTCGAGCCTAACCTCGACGAAGTAGTGGCGAGGCTAAGACAAGTCACTTACAATAACCTGTACGCAGTATAATAATAATAACAGGAAAGGAACATAGGAAAAGTAAGGCAGTTATCTGATGAAAATGAACTCAATCCTCGAAATCAGTAAAACCAGAACATCAGTCCTTGGAGTTTCGTATGAAAACGGTGGAAGCTAACATAATGCAACAATGAATACAAAATACATAATTCGTTGCAGCACGCAATCCGATCCCACCGTACAAACACAATCCTCCCTTATTCCACCATATCAATATCAAGAATAACATGTAAAATCCGTTGCGGCGCGCAACCCGATCCCACTATATAATCAGAATCAATATCATAATTCTCCTTATTGCATCATATCAAAATCACATATAAAATCCATTGCGGCGTTCAACCCGATCCCACCATATAAATATTAATCCTCCCTTATTCGACCCATTGCGGCGTGCAACCCGATCCATAAACAAAATCAATAAATGTAATCAATTCAATAATTCAATTCACAAAAATTTATACAATTAAAAAATATGGAAGCAAAGCCATAAAGGAACCTCGTACCAAATCAAGAAATGCTACAATTAATACAAAGCAACAAGACAAGCCATATATATGACAACTAAAGTGTACAAGTAAGACAAGTTAGGCAAGTAACAACTAATCGTGGAATCATGGGAGAAACAAATATTTCAATGCAAGAGCAATTAAATGACCAGTAATAAGTTACGACATAGAAAGCAATTAAAGTACGTAACAGTTAAGACATGGAACAAAATAATTTATAAAATACGGAAAAGCATGGAAATAATTATTTTGACAGTGCATATACACTTGTCACCTAGCATATACACCGTACACATGTAATTCACATAACATACAATTCAAGGGTTCCTAATTCCCTGAAGTCAAGGTTAGACCCAATACTTACCTCGCTTCGCAAGCAAATCAAAGCTTAACCGGGGCCTTTCCTCTAAAATTTTCCTCCAAACCAATCGAATCTAACCAAAATCGACTTAATATCAGCAAACAATACGAGAAAAATTAATTACAATACATAAAGCTAAAATCTTTACACTTTTTCCAAAAGTCAACAAAAGCGAACCCCATGGCCGCTCGGTCAAAACCCGAGATTCAAACTAATACCCAATTACCCATTAATCTTCGAGCCCGATTATGCAGTTAGTTTTGAAATCCGACCTCAATTTGAGGTCTAAATTTTAATTTTACAAAAATTCCTAATTTCTACCATGAAAATTCTAGATTTAATGTTGAAACACTTGAAAAGTAATGGGTAATAGAAGAGAAATAGATTAAAGTCACTTACCAATGAATTTAGCAAGAAATCTCTTGAAAAAATCGCCTCTAGGGTGTTTAGGGTTGGGAGTTTGTGAAAACTGAGCTAAATCCTGTGTTCTCAGCTTTTTGCCCAGGCGCTGATATTGCAATTGTGACCTGAGGTCCGCAATTGTGAACCCTGCAAATGCGAGAAATCTACCTCAATTGCGAAGAAGTTGCATATCTGTTGCCATCGCAAATGCGATGGTTTTGTTCGCAAATGTGAACTTGGGAATTCCGCAAATACGACCAATTTGATCGCAATTGCGAACCTGCTCCCCCAGCCCCCAATCGCAAATGCGGAGGATTTGTTTGCAAATGCGAACCTATCGCAATTGCGGTCCTAACCTCAGAACTGCGAGGTCTGAGACCTGTGCACAAAACCAGCAAATTCCTACTCTTTCAAACACTCCGCCACACATCCGAAACTCACCCGAGCCCTCGGGGCTCAAAACCAAACATAATAACATCATACAAATTTGCTTGCTTGATCAAAACAACAAAATAACACCTAGAGCTACGAATCAAACACCTAAACAAATGAAATTATCAAAGAAACTTAAGAACTTTCAATTTAACAACTGGACGTCTGAATTACATCAAATCAACTCAAATCACGATACAGATCCACTGAAACTGTCAAAACACTGATTCAGATCCGTTTACATAAAATATTGACCGTAGTCATATCAAATGAGTTTTTAAAGCTAAACTTTTTCATAGATTTTTCACATAAAAATTTTCCGGAAAAAGGCACGAACTATACATGCAAATCGAGAAAGGCTGACGGAGCTATTCAAGGTTTCGAAACACAAAAATAAGAGCTAAAACTGAAAATGACCTATAGGGTCATCACACTTGATCCAAAGCTAACTTTCACTAAAGAAATTAACGGCAAAGCCAGAAACACGTGACCTAATTTTTGCAAAACCATAAAACGACGAGGTCGTTTCTTCCAGAAAAACAAAAACAGAGAATTCTTTTGGAGTACATAGAACTCCGCAAAAAGAAGTAACACCCATAACAGTAATTCATTTGAATTTTAGCAAATGAGAATTAATTAATAATCTGTAATACTAATCAAACCAATGTAGAGTTTCAATTTCAATTCCCATAGAGATTGTCTAGCTGCTTTGTGTATTTTTCTAGGCTTATTTATTTCACAAAGGGGATGGTAGTTTCTATTAATGAATAATTACAAGAAGTAGAGGGCACTGTATTTTGCCTGTAGAGTTCATCTCCTACTAATGATTAGGATTAAAAGTCACGTGCTACCTACACGTGTTTTGCTACACCATTAATTTTAGACGGGAATATTAACCTCGGACCATACTTGTTTACTGGCAACGTTCTTTTCTTTATGATTCAAATTAAGAGTTGTTGAGGTTTTATTTTAAGATGTAATATTCTTAAAATGAGGGTGAATGGGAAATTGAGGGA
>AWOL01S0053049.1:0-10149 GCA_000715115.1 Nicotiana otophora
ATTAATGCCCCAGTAGTATTTATGGATTTGATGAACTGGGTGTTCAAGCCCTAGAAATCTTTTTGTGATTGTCTTGATTGATGATATTTTGGTTTACCCCCGCAGTTGAGAGGAGCATGAGCAGCATCTGCAGATCGTACTTCAGACTCTAAGAGATCGTCAATTATATGCTAAGTTTTCAAAGTGCGAATTCTTGTTGGACTCGATTGCCTTTTTGGTCCATGTTCGAGGGAATTAAAGTAGATCCTAAGAAGATTGAGGTAGTTCACAACTGGCCTAGACCTACTTTAGCTACAGAGATTCGGAGCTTCCTGGGTTTGGCGGGTTATTATCGTCGGTTCATGGATGTGTTTTATCTATCTCAACCCCATTGATCAAGTTGATGTAAAATGGTCCTCTTTTCAGATGGTCTAACGAGTGTGAGTTGAGCTTTCAGAAGCTCAATATTGCATTGACTATAGCCCTAGTACTGTTGTTGCCTACATATTTGGGATATTACACCGTGTATTATGACACATCCCGTATTGGTCTTGGCACGGTATTGATGCATGATGGTAGGGTGATTGCTTACGTGTCTCGGTAGTTGAAGGTTGATGAGAAGAATTACCTTGTTCATGGTTTAGAGTTGGCAATCATTGTTCAAGCATTGAAGCTTTGGAAGCACCATATGTACAACATTTATTGTGATGTGTATACCGACCTTGGAGTCTCCAGCACATGTTCAATCAAAAAGACCTTAATTTATGGCATCGGAGATGGTTAGAGTTATTGAAAGACTATGATATCATCATATTATATCATCTGGTAAAGGCCAATGTAGTAGCTGATGCATTGAGTCGGAAAGCAGAGAGCATGGGTAGTTTGTCATATTTACCGGTAGAAGAGATACCACTAGCTATGAATGTTCAGGCTTTAGCCAACCGGTTTGTGAGATTGGATGTTGTGAAAAGCAGTCGGGTTCTTGCTTGTGTTATGGCACAGTCTTCATTGTTGGAGCGTATCAAGGCTCACCAGTTTGATGATTCTCACTTGTTAGTGTTGAAGGATAAGGTGCAACGGGGTGGTGCTAAGGAGTTTATGATCAGTGATGATGGTGTTATGCAGCTTTAGGGCCAGATTTGTGTTCTAATTGTTGATGGGTTGAGACAACTGATCCTTGAGGAGCCCGAGGCTTATTGGGTCATTTGAGATCTTAGAGAGAATTGGAGAGGTTGCTTACACACTTGCTTTGCCTCCTAGCCAAGCAGGAGTACATCCAGTATTCCATGTTTCCATGCTTCGGAAGTACCATGAGGACAACTTACATGTTTTGGACTTTAGCATGGTGCAACTTGATTAAAATTTGGCCTGTGAAGAGGAGCCGGTGGCTATTCTAGCCCGCCAGGTTCGAAAGTTGAGATCTAAGAGTTTTCCTTCTGTAAAAGTACAATGGAGAGGTCAGCCGATCGAGACAGCTACGTGGGAGTCCGAGTCTGATATGCGGAGTAGATACCCACACCTTTTTACCAGTCCAAGTACTTTTCTATGTCCGTTCGAGGACGAACATTTCTTTTAGAGGTGGAGATTGTGATAGACCGATAGGTCATTTTGAGTACTAGCCCTTATTTTTGTATTTCGATACCTCTATTAGCTTCATTTGATGTTTCTTGATACGATAGCTTCATTTGATATTTCTTGCTTTATGTGCATAGTCCGTATCATTTTTCAAAAAGTTTTTACGTAAAAAGTTGAAAACAAAATATAATTTTTGGCTTTAAAAATAACTTGAGTTGACTATGGTGAATATTTTTGATAAACGATACCGGATCAGTGTTTTGACGATTCCTGTAGGTTTGTATTGTAATTTTGGACTTGGGCGCATGCCCGAAATTGAATTCGGAGGTTCCTAGGTTGATTTGACTTATTTTGCCGAAAGTTAGCAATTTGAATGTTAGGAAATTCCCTAGATTTTACCGTAGATTGAATTTATAGTTATCGGGTTCAGATTTTGGTTTTGGGACTTGGAATAGGTCTATTTTGCTATTTGAAACTTGTCTGTAAATTTTGGTGCAATTTTGAGTAGGTCTGATAGGAATCAAACGCTCGAATGTCCATTTGGGATTTCAAGCCTGGGAATAGCTCCATATGGTGATTCTGGTATTGGGAGCGCGTCCGAATATGGATTTGGAGGTCTGTAGGTCATTTTAAAGTCATTTGGCGAAAGTTGGAATTTGAAGGTTTTTGAGAAGTTGGACCGGGAGTGGACCTTTTGATATCGGGGTCGGATTCTAATTCCGGAAGTTGGAGTAGCTCCGTAATGTCAATTATGACTTATGTGCAAAATTTGAGGTCAATCGGACGTGATTTGGTAGGTTTCGGCATCGAATGTAGAAGTTTGAAGTTCTAAAGTTCATTAAGGGTGCGATTCATGGTTTTAGCATTGTTTGATGTGATTCGAAGGCTCGACTAAGTTCGTAATGTGTTTTGGGATGCGTTGGTATAATTGGTTAAGGTCCCAGGGGCCTCGGGTGGATTACGGAAGGTTAACGGATCAATTTTTGGATTTAAGAATTTCTGAAGCTTAATGCTTCTGGTGTAACTGCACCTACGTGACTTTGGCCGCAGGTGCGAGATCGCGGGTGCGGCAAATTTGCTCGCAGAAGTGAGAGTGGACTGGAGATGGGGAAGCCACATAAGCAGACTAGAGCAGCACACCTACGTGTGCACAGAAGCGACGCCACTGCCGCAGGTGCGGAAGATGCGCAGATATGCTAGGGTGTGTCGCACCTGTGATTGCGCAGGTGCGGAAGAAGTGTCGTAGAAACGGAATGCGCAGGAGCGGCCAAGGAGTCCGCAGGTGCGAGCGTCGCTGGGCAGAATGTTTAAAGAGCGGGGTTCAGCCATTTTTCCTATTTTCTCTTCTTTCTTGGGCGATATTTGGAGAGCTTCAAGGGGAGATTTGCATCCTCTATGTCAAGGTAAGTGAATCACACCCATTGTAAGTTAAATACACGATTTTTAAATGGATTTAAATATGGAAATTAGTAGAAATTTGGGGTTTTGAAGAAAAACCTAGAATTAGTATATTTGGATTTTGACCACGACATTAGACATGGGATTGGAAATAAATTATGTATTTTGGTTCGTAATGTTATGGGTAGTGTTTATCTTCAAAAATATTTAGAATCCGGGCACGTGGGCCCGAGGGTGATTTTATCGACTTTTCGAGCGAAGTTAAAAATTGTTGTAAATTGAATTATAATGAGTATTAGAGAATATATTTATGGATTCGCACATTTATTGAATAGTTTTGGAGCGATGGGCATCGGTTCAAGTTGTTGGAAAAGCTTTGGAGCCGGTTATGGAACTTCGGAGTGAGGTAAGTCTCTTGTCTAATCCTGTGAGGGAAAAATTACCCCTAGGTGTTGTAAATCGATGTGTGCTACTTGTTGTGGGGTCTACGTATGCGCGGGGTGATGAGAGCCCGTACATAGCTACATTCATGTTATTGTTCGGGTAGGCTTAGGTTCACATCATGCTATAGCTGTACTATTTGAGCAGTCTCTCTCCTATTAAATTCCTCTGTTTTACATTACTACTTGAGACTAGACTTGCTATTATAGAGACTTCACGAGTTCATGACTTGTCACCAAATAATTTTACTCCTCTTACGAAATGCTTCTGTGATATATATGGTTCATTGAAAGTTTTTGTAAAAGAAATTTCAACTCCCACGTTCATTCGTGAGTGGGGTCAAGGACCCGTCAAAGCTTCTTATTCTAATGGGATCGGACTATTCGCCTAGGCAGGATTATGTACTTATTATTCTAATGGGATCAGGTCGTTCGCCTCGGTAGAATTTATGTACCACACTCTCATGGGAGCGGACCGTTCGCCTAGGCAGTTTAATAGATGTATCTATGGTTCGCGCCGTTCGACCCCGGGCAGTGCACAGTTTAAATTTTAGGTTTATCGGGTCGTACGCCTGCATTTCCTATATTATATCCTTATGGAATCGTGCATAATATTTGGCAAGAAGTCAGAGTATCTGTGAGTTTTCCCGATTTGGGTTATGAAAATCTATCTGATGAGATCCACTATATTTATATATATGCTCCGGTTAAGGAGGGAATTTCAAATGGAGAGCTTGAGTTCCTCGTAAAGAGGGGTATTTGTACCACATGATGTATACTTGTTTATCTCATTTATTTTCTCTGCCTTATATTTACTTACCTCTTTACTGTACATGATATTATTGGACCACTAGTAAGTGTCGATGTCGACCCCTCGTCACTACTCCTTCGGGGTTAGGCTAGATACTTACTGAGTGCACGTTGATTACGTACTCATACTACACTTGCTGCACACTTTTGTGCAGGTACATATGTGACTAGTGGTCTTGTGAGAGTAGAGGCATGTATGCATGCGGGGACTTACGTGGGCTGCATTCCATATTACAACCCGCAGCCGGCAGAGTCTCCTTCAAAGTATTTATATTTCTCCTGTCCAATTTTGTATTCCGGACAGATGTTGTATTTTATTTTTACATTTCTAGTTGATGCTCATGCACTTGTGACACCGGGTTTTAGGGTGATTATGAGTTGTCCTGTATTGAAATTGTTAAAAATATTATTATTTACTCTGTAAATTCCATCTTTTACTATTTAATTGAAGGAAATATGATTTCAAAATATTAATGTAAACCAAATTAATATTTATTTTTGGCTTGCCTGACAGCGGTGTGCGACGCCATCACGACCTTTAATGAATTTTTGGGTCGTGACAAGTTTGCAAGAAATATACAACCACCAGAAGTGGTTATGTTTTGTATATCTCACTATAAATAAATTTTGTTAACCACCAGAAGTGGTATATGGCTATAACCACCAGAAGTGATAATTTAGGCTTTCTATGGTTACAATTAAAGATGAGCTAGAGATATATTCTCTATATTACATGCACGCCTCGATTTGCTCCTGAAGTAATAAATATTTTAAAAGAGGTTGAAGCATCACAATTTGATGTGATTAACGCGTGTTTAGTTGATTATGTTCAATTTCCTAAAGGATGAGAATATTTGATAAATATTAATCCATTCGCTGAAATGAATGTGATAATATTAATAAAGTCATAAATATGAATGCACTCTTGATGTAAATATATTACAATTCACCTCCAGAAGAGTAAATATGATTGAGAGAATATATATACTCAATATTTTGTATTTTAAATTTGTTTCTGAAGAAGTAACACAATTGAAATTTCCTTCTGAAGTAGGAAAATATTATGCAGAGGTGTTTTCTTGTGCTTAAACAATTTTTTATATTTTTTATTTGATTATAATTTTCTCTCATGATACCAGAAGTGTCTGAGCAATATTTGATAGTACAAAATGTATCAACAATTCATGAAGAGCTAGCTGTTTGTCTAGAAGACACATGACACCAGTAGTGTCTGATAAATATTAGATTGTGAATAATAAATGAAGGCTCTCGAAGAGCTTATATACAAATATGTCATTCGTATTATATGATTATGGTCAAAACATATGTTGTAGTAAACCTGAAGTTTACTAATACAAATGGCTATTATATTGAGACTACAAATGACTGAAAGATTGAAAATCTTCATGTTTCCACAATCATAAGGGGTAAAATAATATGTATATGAGCAGTGACCTGCCTTATTCTTCAATTTGTACTATATCATGTATCACAGTAAACCAGAAGTTTACTAATGCAAAAGCAGTCACAGTAAATCAGAAGTTTTACTGAGGCAAAAGTAGTTATAGTAAATAAGAAATTCCTTGATACAAAAGTAGTTACAGTAAATCAGAAGTTTACTAATACAAAAGTTTATGCCATAGTAAACCAGAAGCTTACTAAGAGATGTCGCATGCCATAAACTTGAAGTTTTCATTTGCCGTTTTTAAATGAGCTGTTTGAGAATTCAGATAAGCATATACTGAAGAACTTGTTCTCATAATAAATTGATTATACCAACTAAAGTTGGAACTAAAACCCCTGAATTCTGAAATATATAAAAGGTGAATATGGGCCCATTCATCTATCATGTGAACCACTGATAGATGCATATATGAGATGGTTACATGTGTGTTTATTGTCAACCTGCAGTTTGGCATTTGAAGTTACTTTTCTAAATTAAGAGCATAATTTTCAGATTATGAAATCAAGATAGTTCATCTTGATGATGCTGGTTTATATCCAAGCTAGTTTAGCATTAAATACCTCCTATTTATGGCTAAACTATTGTTTATGAGAATAAAGCTTCATGTGTTGGTCTAAGATTTTCTAAATTTCATACAACAACACTTGTATGTATCAGATCAACAAAATATGATAAGTCCTCCCCTCACAATTGGTTTAGGATTAAAAACCAAATATTTTTACTATCTAATAACTTTTGATGTGTGGCATATGATTAATTTCTTTACCACAATGCACAAAGATAGATTTTCCAAAGAAGATTGGGGATATGTGTTAGTTTTTCTAACATTTGGGGGATGAAATAAACAGCTAAAAAATATGCTATATGAATCGAATTATCAGTTCCTGTGTCTGTCGCTATCGCCCTATTCTCTATCAATTTCCTATCCTTTCTAGATTAGTGGGAGTTCCTTAGCAGTAGCTTCCAACACTTAATATTGACCTCCTCAAGTTCTAGATATGAATGTTTTATGAATTTCATACGGGACTACTTACTTACCTAAAGTTCACTTTTGGCTTACCAAAAAGGTTGACTGAAGGAAAGATTACGTGCAACCAGGTGTAACGTGCCAAAGGTCATCGAGTCGTCGTAAAGGGGAATAGGTTGTTTTGCGCATCCAACAACTGAAAGGCTCGAATCTACGGGTTAGGTCAAATTACCATTTTTCCCTCAAAAATCCAATTTTGAGATTTTGGGTCGTCACAAAGAACATGATAAGAACAAATGCAGAATCCAAAGAGTGACATAGCAGATGAAGAAGAAAATTTTGTTTGCTCATCCTAGCATGGAATATCTATATCCCCTGATAATGATCATTCCTATTCGATATCATGAATAGGTATGCCTGTCAACCATTTATATATGCAAGATGGAGAGTTGCCCTTACTTTTACGGAGGGTCGGCAGGACGAGAACTGCCTTCGGTCCCCCAAAATTATTTACTCGTGGCAACCTTTCGGCCGCCTAACGACCTATAACGCTAGTCACTACTCCCGCTGGGGCTAGGAAGTAAGCCCCACAACCCAAATCCTAACACATCTAATTGGAAGTGGAATGAAGATCAGGGAAACTCCGAATACAGGCCTAGATCGTTTGTACAATAATTGGCTGTTGGATTTCGTCTCGCAACTAGAGAAGCTATGATGTCATTCCTTGCGGCAACCACTGGAATATTACAGAATGATCTAAAGAGGGTCATATCTTATTCAACTTGCAGTCAATTAGGCTATATGATCTTTGCTTGCGGCATCTCTAACTATTCGGTTAGCGCCGTTCACTTAATGAATCACGCGTTTTCAAAGCATTACTATTCCTGCAGTACAGAATCTTGCCCTACCCATTTTTATTCTTTCCCTTTATTAGTAAGTAGTCAGGGTGCTAGACGAAGATCGACGAGTTGTCTGCTTTGTGATTTGCAAACGGGTTTACCGTCATCCCTGAACAATTTGGCTGGAGTTTCAGAGGGAGAAATAATCCGCTCATGATGCGTGGAAAGTAGGGGAAGAGCTTTTTCAGTTTATTTTAATCCCGATGTTGATCTGACCGAAGCTGAGAGTGGGATCCAGAATTTGAGGAAGCACTTAACTAGAAAATGAGAATTTCATGCTTTCCCGTGCTACTTCCCAGTCCAATAGAGGTCTTTCCAGTAAAAGGAGGTCGCGTACCACAGTTCGAGTTAAAAAGAAGAAAGGGGCTACGATAGAAAGAGAGGGCACAAGAGAAGCAAGATATGACATTCGTTGGAACAAAAGAGAGTAACAAAAAACAACTTAAGCAAAGATCTGGTTGATTCCATTCGTCAGTATTAATATGATCCTCCCTTAAAAGATAATTCAAGTCAAATGCCAGAAGCATTTGCTGATCTAAAAATAAATATCATATTTCAGCTGCAAATGCTCCTATTAAAATTAAAATCCCCAAAGGATAAAGTTTATTGCACGCATGAAGCATAGTAAACCGATCGGTTCTAAAGGTAACAATCCTTGAAAATGATAGGAGCAAATGATCAAAATGATCATAATAAGGAGGAAATGAGCTCTAGAAGAGCCCATGACATAACATTTCATGAAACTCTAGAAGAAGTTCAGGCATCTGAAAATAAAGAAAGTGATGAGATCTCAACAAGTTATGTCGCTTAGGAACCGATACAAAATGATCGTCGACGATATATTTAATCCAATATAGTGCATGATATTATAAAATATTGTGAGGATCGGGCCTGTAGTACAGACACTTGAAGATGTCATGCCATTTAAATGCAAGTCATAACCTATATGACTCATTTGATTAAATCAATATGAAGATCCCTAAAGTATTTAAAATGCTTGAAGCATATAATTCAAAGTCTCGAGAAATGTACTCGATCAAATTACAAAGATCTTTGTACGGTTTAAATCAATCTGGTCGCATGTGATATAATCGCCTTAGTGAATATTTGTTGAAAGAGGGTTACATAAATGATGTTATTTGTCCATGTATTTTTATAAAGAAAATGACATCAGAATTTGTTATACTTGTTGTTTGTGTTGATGACATAAATCTTATTGGAACTCCACAAGAGCTCCAAAAGGCAATTGAATATCTTAAGAAAGAATTTGAGATGAAAGATCTTGGAAAGAAAAAACTTTGTTTTGGTCTGCAAATTGAACATTTAGCAGACGTGATCTTTATGCATCAATATGCCTATACAGAAAGGGTCTTAAAATGCTTTTACATAGACATAGCGCACCCATTGAGTACACCAATGGTTGTTCGATCACTTGAAGTGAATAAGGACCCGTTCCGACCTCAAAAAGAGGATGAGGAACTCCTTGGTCCTGAAACACCCTATCTCAGTGCAATTGGTGCACTTATGTATCTTGCTAATGCTACAAGGCCTGACATAGCATTTTCTGTTAATTTACTAGCAAGATATAGCTCTTCTCCTACACGGAGACATTGGAACGGGATTAAGCATATATTGCGATATTTAAAGGGAACTCTTGATATGGGTTTGTTTTATGCTAACAAAGATAGTGCAGATCTTGTTGGTTATGCAGATGCAGGTTATTTATCTGATCCCCATAAAGCTAGATCTCAAACCGGGTACGTGTTTACATGTGGAGGTACTATCATATCATGGCGCTCCACAAAACAATCTATTGTTGCTACTTCTTCAAATCATGCTGAAATAATAGCTATTCATGAAGCAAGTAGGGAATGCGTATGGTTGAGATCAATAATTCATTTTATTCGAGAAAAATNTAGCATTTTCTGTTAATTTACTAGCAAGATATAGCTCTTCTCCTACACAGAGACATTGTAATGGGATTAAATATATTTTGGGATATTTAAAGGGAACTCTTGATATGAGTTTAATTTTATGCTAACAAAGGTAGTGCAGATCTTGTTGGTTATGTAGATATAGGTTATTTATCTGATCCCCATAAAGCTCAATCTCAAACCGGGTACGTATTTACATGTGGAGGTACTATCATATCATGGCGCTCCACAAAACAATCTATTGTTGCTACTTCTTCAAATCATGCTGAAATAATAGCTATTCATGAAGCAAGTAGGGAATGCGTATGGTTGAGATCAATAATTCATTTTATTCGAGAAAAATNATCTATTATTGCTACTTCTTCAAATCATGCTGAGATAATAGTTATTCATGAAGCAAGTAAGGAATGCGTATGGTTGAGATCGGTGATTCATTTTATTCAAGAAAATGTGGCTTGGAATGTGATAAAAGATCCACAATTTTATACGAAGACAATGTTGCATGCATAGTCCAATTAAAGGGAGGATTTATAAAAGGAGATAAAACAAAGAACATTTCACCAAAAATATTCTATACACATGATCTTCAGAAAAATGGTGACATTGATGTGCAACAAATCCGTTCAAGTGACAATCCGGCAGATTTATTCACCAAATCTTTACCAACTTCAACTTTTGAGAA
>AWOL01S0053054.1:0-11721 GCA_000715115.1 Nicotiana otophora
CCTCTTCTCGTGCCCTCCACAACCAGCCGCTCACACCTCCGTACCGGAGCATCTGGGCTTCTTTTATGAAATGTCTGAACTATCTAAGCCTCGCTTCCCGCATTTTATCATCAATGGGAGCCACGTGCACCTAAAACTGAATAAGGCATCAAATTGATACTTGCCCCAAGATCACAGAGAGCTTTAGCAAACTCGGAACTTCCAATGGTACAAGGGATTGTGAAAGCACCGGGATCTTCTAATTTAGGATCCATTGAATGCACAATTGCAGTCACTTGATGAGTGACTTTGGTAGTTTCAAAATTCATCGACCACTTCTTTGCCACCAAATCCATCATAAACTTTGCATAACCAGGCATTTGCTCCAAGGCTTAAACTAATGGCACATTTATTGAGAGACTCTTCATTATGTCAATGAACGTTTTGAATTGATTCTCGCCATTTTACTTGGTGAGCCTTTGAGGATATGGAGGAGGTGGCTTAGGAAATGGTGCCTTAGCCGTTTACATTATCGGTACCGGTATATTAATAACATAGTCCCTAGACGGGTTCACTTCCTCTTGAGTCTCTTCCACAGTGTCATCAATATCAATCCGCACTTCATCATTTGCTTGCACTACATTGTTCGGGATCTTTTCTTCTTCTACCACTTTCTCATCATCCACAAGTTGCCTTTGACTTGAGGTGGGTGCATTCTCACATATTCCACTTCATATAGTAACGGACATGGCATACCCCGTATTGTTCCCACCCTTTGGGTTCACCACCATGTCACTTGGTAGTGCCCCCTTAGGATGGGAATTTAAAGCTTGAGAGTTTTTCCCCATTTGCACTTCTATGTTGCAGATCGATGTGTTGTGTGAAACAAGTTGGGCATCAGAATCGACATTCTTCTCCATCATTTGCTTGAACATGTTCTCAATACAGCCCAGTTCATTGTTAGAAGAACTAGGACCATGGGAAGGATAAGGAGGTGAGTTGCTTGGTTCCCAATTGCCTTGGTTATTGTTGTTATGCCAATTTCCTTGATTATTGCCTCTACTCCAATTACCTTAATTATTTTTGTTATTCCAATTGCTTTGATTGTTTCCACCACTCCAATTACCTTGATTGTGAGAATTCCAATTTCCTTGATTGTTTTGAGGTCTCCATTATTGTTTGCTTGGGCCTTGGAAGGTGTTTATTTGCCCTTGAAAGTTGTTCACATATTGGAACTCTTCTTCTTGGTCATAGTAGGAATCCTCTTGCTCAAACCCACTATATTCTTGTACAAAATGTTCCACTCTTTGTTGCACTTGCGAACCCTTTGTTCTCCGTTTGTTCACCATCATGTTTACTCCCTCTATTGCATTGACTTGCCTCGGATTTTGCACTTGTTGAAGTTGAGCCAATGCCAATTGGTTCATGGTGGTAGTCAATTTGGCTATGGCTTGCCCATGGTCATGCAATTCTTTGTGAATGTGAATCACATTGGGATACCCTTATAGAACATTAGCCCTGAATTGCCACGCCGATGAAGTATCCGCCATCTCATCCAAAATATCACACGCCTCCGCATAAGGCATAGTCATAAAGTTCGCACCGGCAAGTTGATTCACTACACATTGGTTGGTTGTATTGATCTCCCGATAGAAATTTTGTTAAATCATGCTCTCCGTCATATCGTTGTTGGGACACTCTTTCACCATTGTTCTATATTGTTCATATATCTCATGTAGTGGTTCATTGGGCTCTTGCTTGAATGCTAGAGTTTCATCCCGAAGAATAGCCATGCGCCCGGGAGAGAAGTACTTAGAAATACATTTCTCCGCTAATTCATCCCAAGTATGAATGAAATGATTTGGCAAACGTTTCAATCAATCTAATGCTTTTCTCCGTAGAGAGAAGGGAAAAAGCCTTAGTCTCAAGGCATCCTTGGAAACATTAGTTTGTTTACTCCCCCAACTAGTATCTTCGAACCCCTTCAAGTGTTTGTACGCATTGTAACCCGGTGCACCGGTGAAGAACCCTCGTTGCTCGAGCAAAGTGAGCATCACGTTGGTAAGTTGAAAGTTGCCCGCCCTAATAAGGGGAGGGACAATAGCACTTGTATACCCTTCATTTGGCAATACCCGGTGTGGAGCCGCTCTTGGTGGAGGTATGGGTGGAGCGGGTACATTGTCATAAGGCGCTCAGCCTCGTCTATTTGCTTGAGGTTTAAGAGGGTCCTCATTCATTTGATCATCCTCAACATCCACATCCCCAAAGGTATGTTTCATAGCTCATTGTTTTCCATGATTGCACCTATAATTTCTCAACACGTTAGTAACAAGGAAGGAAAAGAAGATACTCCCAAAACATATACCTAAATATATAGCTAACACCGTTTTTAGCTCCTCGGCAATGGCTCCAAAAATTAGTCTCGTCCAATTTCACACCTCAAATCAAGGTGTTATGAAATTGTCAATTGCAACAATAGTACCCAACAAGAGTCGGGATTGATTTCTACAGGGAGTTATATATGGGATTTAGGAGTATATATTGTAGTGTGAGTTTGACTATCTTAATTTATACTTCTAGAAATTTGGGTTGTTTCTAGGTCTAATTTAAAACTAAGATTGGAAAGTTAAGAAATAAAACTAAGAAAATTATTTTTGTTGTTTTTCAAGTTTTGTAAAAGCCTAGGGCTATGACAGTCACCTAGGTGTTTGCCTAATGGGATATAAACCTTAATATTTGTTTTATTGATCGGGGTGTATTATAGCTATCAACTCTCAATTACCGACTCAATACCTCTCGGTCAGAGAGTGATTTTGCCTAATTTGGCTTTCTCAAGTCCAAATGGGTATTGCACGAATCAGTTGATAAAAGCTCAAGCCGGGTTATTACTATCTCTAGGTTGAACCCTTTAGTTGGGATTATCAATCTCTCGATTGACCTAATTTCTAGTTAGCCAAGTTTTCCTAGACTAAATCTTTCTTTCTCAAGTAGAGACTAAGTTAAATAGGCATGAACTAATGTTTGCAACCATTAATTTCACAAATTAAAGCATGAAGAAAGCTAAATAATAAACACCCAACCATAAATAAGTATTAAGTTAAACACATATAAGGTTTACACACTAGGGTTGGGTCATAACCTAGTAAACATCTAGCTACTCATGCTTAGAATTGATGAATTAGAAGAAGAAATGCTAATTAAACTCATATTGTAAAATTAAAATGATAAAATATATGTTAAAATATTCCAAAATATAAAAAACTGCTAAATGAAGCAAAGAGAAACGGCTATTGCAGTTGCTGATGTCAAAAGTTGACCTAATTTCGTGAAACTCTTCTATTTATATAAAGCTGACAATTTCAGACAAAAATGCCCCTCGGAAAGTTCTACGGCTGCACAAATCCATTTGCGGTCCGCAGATTTCTTCAACTTATGAGGAACTGGAGGTCTGCGGCCGCATACTTCTGATCTGCAGCCGCGATACATTCTTTCTACAGTCCACAAATTTGTAACTGCGGTCGCAACTTGGTTCTGTGGTCCGCACTTTTACTTCTACGGTCGCAAGACACTTCTTCTGCGGCCGTACAATTCTTGTGCGGTCCGCAATTCTGAGGGACTTGGAACTTGATAATTGCACATTCTCTGAACTTTGTTCCTAGCCCAGCTTTTACGGCCGCATAATTCATGTGCGATCCGCACTATGCATAAAAGTCTGCTGGACTTTCCTTCATCATCTACGGCCGCAGATGAAATTCTGCGGTCCGCACTTTGTGAGCTTCTGTGTTTTTTAATACCTTGAGTTTAGATTACTCCTTTTGAGTTGGATTTCATCTCGGGAGTCCAACTTCCAACATTCCTGCAATTTTGCACATTTCATCAGTTTCGAGAACACAATTAAACGCTTTAAGACTAAAATAAAAGCTAAAAGACGCTAATAAGTAGTCAAAATCCCCACTTATCAGTAGTCCTCGGGCCTAAGGACGATATCACTACCCATATGGAGGGGTATTTAAGGATTTACACTTACCCCTTCATACTTAGCCCGTAGACCCAGTAGTTTTGGCTTTTTGTAAGAGGTACGAGGTGTGCTTCGGGCTAATCCACCCATCTCTTTGGAGGATCGTGATCCTCCTATGATATTTTGTGAACAATACTGAATCTCCTCGGTTTACCCTCGACCACCTACTACATCTGTACAGTCCTCGAATTTTATAAGGGGGACTAATCAAGCTGGTTCACCGGGCCAAAAAGGCTCCCTTTTCGAACATCGACGAGGATCGAGAAGTGAAATGCATCTCATAAGTGTAGTCTTTCCTTAACTGTCAATTTTCCTTTATTTCCATTCTCATCATCAGTATTTGTGGTCGTGCAGCTGTTACCCGAGTTCCCAATGCGGTCCCCTGGCTTAAGGAGTGGATCGAAGGAATATACAAGCAAATGTCATACTTCGAGCGTGCGAGGTGCAAACTTTTGAAGGGCAGATGAAAAGCTCATTCTCATGGTAAGGCTCTCTTCTGAATAGTTACTACTATGCCCCAAACTTGTATATTGCTTACCTTTTCTCTTTCCTTCGCAGGTTTGCCTAAGACCACCGAACTTAGGCCGCTGGAAGAGGACGAGGATGTGTCCTTATCCATTGATCCCTCTATAACGAGTCAAGAAGATAAGGAAAAGAAAGTCATCGGGCTCCCCGTGTCCAGAGGTGAAGCCAAAAAATAGGGCGGCTCCCCGTGCTCGTAAGCCCAAGAAGAATACTAAGTCCCAGGTACCGGACTTTGACTTACTTCACTGACTTAGGGATGAGTCTGAAGAAGACTACATCTTTCTCGCTCATGGATCGAACCCTGCCGGGGTGCTGGCGCCAATTGAGGAAATGAGCCACGAGGTCGATCCCCTTCCGACTCGAGAGCCCGAAGTTGAAACGGGGGCTGTGACCTCTTGAGAAGCTGAATTTGTTCCGAAGGAGGTGATTGGTATGATATACATCATTGAGATGCCCTTTTTTCTGAGTCTATGCTTGAAGAGGCCCAATCGGGCAAGGAAAAGTCAAGCGAAAGGGTTCACGCTGTAGACGACCCTTTCCACTCCTTCTTCGATGGCGTGGACATTTCCACTTTGGAAGACTTTTGAAGGCTGGGCGACCTGGAGATCCCGAAGAAGGACATTTCTTCGAAAGCTAACGGGCCGAGTTCAAGCCCAAAACTGATGAAGCAATTTCCCGTACCGAGCATGGACCCCGACTGCAAGAGAACAGTCATTCTTACGGGTTCCATCCGCTCTAGTGGGCATAGCTAGCTACCTTCGATGCCTGGTGACCGAGGAGGACCAGGAAACTATGAACAATGTGGGCACGTCAAGTCTCTTCAACGAGGCACAGAATGCGCTAAACTGGGTAAGGGATCAACACTTTTACACTCCCTTGTGAATTTCGCTTAAGTTTTTTATATTTCTTACCGCTTTTGTTATTTTTCATGCCTCCTTGGTTCACCTTGAGAGCTTTCTCCGGTACCGCTTGGAAATAAGCCAGCTCGAGTTCAAGCTCAAAGAGCAGGTCTGGAAGAAAGACATGTACATGCTTCTCAGTGAGCAATAAGAGGGGCTGCCAAGGACTTTCAGGTCGAGCTAGATAGGGCTCAGAAGGAAGCTTCGACCCTTAAGCGGGAACATGCCTACCTGGTAGAAAAAGTAAAGGTTTTTGAAGCTAAAAATAAGGAGTTAGTCGTGGTGACTAACAACACAACCTCGCACGTCCAACAGAAGATCGACCAGTTCCTATCTGATATGAATGAGGTCCAGGCCATGGCCGATGGGTGAAAAAGAAAAATGGACCTACTGGCTTCGAAGAAGGAAATCACTAAGGAGGAGCTGACATCGGTTGAGAGCCAACTCTGGGTGACGAAGGACAAAGCTGACAAATGGTCTCAGCTGAATGATAATCTCCGAGCACAGATGAGCTCGGTTGTCGCAGAGCAGGACGCCCTCGGTAGAGAATATGAGGCTGTTAAGTCCAAATTGGACACAACCTCCGCTGATGCCGAAGAAATATTATCCCAATACAAGGCCGATGTAGAGGCAGCCGAGACCTGCCTGAAGGCAAAGGCCGAATATATGAAGTGGTTGTCCTGAAGAGAGACCCTCGAAGAGATTCACGCCTGAGGTTTTGACCTGTCTGCTGAGATCGAGGAAGCCAAAAAGCTCGAGGTCGAGGTGAAGGAGGTTGACGAGCTTAAAGATGCCGAAGGCTCCAAGGGTTCTGAGGGATACGAAGGCTCCGATGGTTCTGGGGATGAGCCGGGCCCTGGTGAAGACCAGGCGTAGATGCCTTAGTACTTTTTTAGTTTTTGTCTCATGTATATTTTGTTTTGTTTATTTTAAGGCCGTTTTTATTGGGCCTTTGTAAATATATTTCTGAATATATATGAATCTTTCCCATTCTGGCAAGATTGTGTCTTTACTTTTCCACCATCATTTCATAATTTCTATTAATGTAATGTTTTAAGTGCCTTAGCATAAAATCAAATGTAGTCTGGGGTGTTCGTTTTTCAGAGGTCCGAATGGAGCCCGTCCTCGATATAACTTTGTATGTTCGAAGCTTTTAAACTCGGTGTGACCGAAAGTTTTTTTAAGATGCTTAAGTGATTTTAGATGATGTTTTTTCCGAGGGTAACCTTTTAGTAGGTTTAGAGTTCTTATAAAGGTCTTACTTTCTGATTACCGGCTACGGACATCCTCGAGTCATTTTTAGGGTGGCCGTAGCCTTTTGTATTTGGGCACCAACTAATAGGTTTGGTGCCTCCGAAATTTGGTAGCCCGGGTTATCCAAATAGGGGTAGCCCTTGGGCTCAATAATCCCCGAGTATGGGTAGCCCATGGGCTCTTAGGATCCGGAATTTAAGAGGCAAGAAAATGTGTAATAGCAAGGTAATACTTTCTTTCATTTTAGTGTAATGTACATGATTGAAAGCACATAAAAACTTGTATCACGACTGGAGTGGACTATGTGAGCGGTTCATACGACCGTTTGGCCCTTACAGTGAATCCTAACCACCAAGCCTTAGCTTCTAGCATACAAAGTTTTTCCTTGCTAAAAACCTTAATTCGAGGGTAATGACCCCCAATATTTGAGGTCGAGCTTGAGAGGGCTCGGATACTGTAGACATAATTTAGTACAAAAAATACCAAAAAGGTCTCGCACAAGTGCACAAATCCACCATATAAATATTTGATCGTAGAATAATTAA
The DNA here is from genome assembly GCA_000715115.1 of Nicotiana otophora. Taxonomy (NCBI): domain Eukaryota; kingdom Viridiplantae; phylum Streptophyta; class Magnoliopsida; order Solanales; family Solanaceae; genus Nicotiana; species Nicotiana otophora. The sequence continues at coordinate 7,221 of AWOL01S0053054.1, forward strand.
ATTATACTTTTTATTGCATATATTTAAAAAAATGATTTAGCAGTTAGAATGTATTATAACATTAATGTTATTAAAGTGACCATTAAGTATATGCCTATATATATATATATATATATAATAAAACTGAAAATACAACATTGTTATAGAGAAGCTAATCGGGTCGCGGATGCACTTTTCAAGCGGGGATTGACAACAATGCATTGAGTATCACTTCATCTCAAGGTTTCTCAATGCATAGAACAGGACCTCAGGTTATTCATCTAGCTTATGCTGATGATATTATGATATTTACATTTGGATCCAAGAATTCACCTGATATGATCATGCAGCAGTTGAGGAACTATGAGAAGAGTTCAGGTCAATCTATTAATTGTGGAAAAAGTCATTTTTTGGTGGCGCCTAATGCTGAACCAATTCAAATTGCTGAGATTAAAGAGATTACTGGCTTCAGGCACATTGAGTTCCCTATCATCTATTTGGGATGTCCACTCTATGTGGGACGGAAAATATTTTCTTATTTTAATGAGGCTATGACTAAGATTGTGAGAAAGACAAATGGTTGGAAAGGAAAATTACTATCTATAGGGGAGAGCTATTTTGATTAAACATGTTCTTCAGTCTCAACCTCTACACCTTCTAGGAGATATTGTGCCTCCATAAAGTGCTTTTAAACAAATTGAGAAGTACATGGCCAGATTTTATTGGGGTACTTCTAATGGAAAACAAATATACCACTGGAGTTCTTGGAATAATATGTGTTATCCTAAGGAGAAAGGGGGTACGGGTTTCAGAAGCTTGATTGATGTGAGCAACTACTTCTCTATGAATAGGTGGTGGCAATTTAGGACATCTAAGTCCATGTGGGCTGAATTTCTTAGAGTAAAGTATTGTAGTAGAATACACCCTATCAAGAAGAAGAGTAATAAAAAAAACTCTCACTCTTGGAAGAACTTGCTGGGAATTAGAGATCAAGCTGAGGAACACATTCTTTGGACATGCAATGTCAGAGATATTAGTCTATGGTGGGATAATTGGCTAGGCACTGGTACTTTAGCTAATATTGTCCAACTAGATCAACCTCCTGATATGAAGAAAATTAAACAAGTTCGAATAGGCTCTTATTTCCATTTTGAAGAACTCCAATAATTGCCTGAATATATTATTGAGTCAATTCAATCTTTCAAGTGTGGAGATCCTAATAGTGTTGATATTGCTATTTGGATGCCTTCTTCCACTGATTTCTTTACTACTACATCAACATGGCAAGTCATTAGACAGTCAAGAGGCATAATCCCATTACTTCAGGGAGTATGGCATAAATATCTTCCCTATAAAATATCCATTTTAGTGTGGAGATTGCTTAAAAAAAAATTACCTTCAAATGATGTAATAATTGTTTTTGGTCAACAAATTATTTCTAGGTGTAACTACTGCAGGACCCCACAGATAGAGACTATGAAACACACATTTGTCACTGGCGAGATGGCTCAAAATACCTGGAAGCACTTTGGTGCTCCACTGGGAATTCGTTGGGAAGACGTGCATATTCTTAACATACTTTGCAGTTGATGGAACTCAAAATTTAATAACAAAATTACTGAGATCATCATCAAGATCACCCCTATAGTTATATGCTGGGAGTTGTGGAAAGCTAGATGTGCGTCAAAGTATGGAGGTATTAAAGTTTCTTTTGCAAGAGTTCAATTTCATGAGGTGGGTGGTCTCTAAGCATAACATCTCTATAGAAGGTTTTGTTCCATGGTATTTGATATGTGACAAGCTAAGAAATTTAACTGCTAAAATAATTTGCGTTCTTGTAAGATGAGAAAGACCTTTATTTGGTTGCGCTAAGCTTAATACAGATGGTAGCAAATAAGATAATTAATTGATTGGTGCCAGAGGTATATTAAGACATCAAAGAGGCACTATGATTATGGCATTCTCTCAAAGTTTAGGGCGTGGTACTAGTAATATGGCAGAAGCTAAGGCTGGTTGTTAGGCTTGCAATGGTGTTACTCAAATAGATATGATAGAATTATGCTTGAATGTGACTCCAAACTGATTATCGGTATGTTGAACAATACATTGAAACCACCCTAGCATATTGATAGTATCATCAAAGAGGCACGACAACTCATACAAACTCACAATATTGTTATTAAGCATTGCTACAGAGAATCTAATAATGTGGCAGACATACTCTAAATGGAGCCATGAGATACATGAGACTATGCTCTTCAATAACATTAATCTCCCTAAGCAGGCTTTCAGATATTATAAACTTGACAGGATACAATTGCCTAATCTAAGACATAAAGCTTTCAAAAACCATTTTGTTGCGAGATGATAGTCTGCTTTAGATGTAAGGTAGCTAACTGTATTTGTATGCTTTTAAAGTGCTTTTACGTCCCCACTGAGGCGAAAAGAGTTTTATTTTCTTTGGACATATAAGCATATATAACAGATCTACGACCATATGGCTCCATTGTTGGATCTGCTATATGTATTAGATATATCTTATTTGTAAATTTCCAGTTGTGTAATTTATCGGGAAGTTTTTCTTTTATGACCCCCTCTTATTGTATCTTTTCTTGATTTTATAATAAATAAGATAGGGATCAATGCCAAACTCCCACGGGAGGTGAAAGCCCGGGTCGTTGGAATTAATCAAAAAAACAAATCTGAGGATTTACTAGTCTCGGCAAAAGGGCCTTATAGGCTAGATTACATCCAAATGGTTTCTTTTAGGCATAAGCAAAAGAAGAATGTATTTTTGTAAATTCATAAGTGTATCTAGCACGGGCAATTGGAGCTTATTTGTATTTTTTGTATGGGGATCTAGCTGGGAAGCAGGAGCTTGTACATCCAGTTTTCCCTTGATGCTTTAGTTTCTAAGGTAGAATCTGATACCGGGAGATATTTTATGTAACTCCCGTTCAACTTTTGGTGAGGTAAGGACTTATGGTCCCCCTCTTTTGTATATTTTGCTATTTTAATGAAAGGGGAATGCTGTTGGGATTTTAAGCTTGTGTAGCTTAAAGAAGGTGAATGAGAAATGGAGGAAAACTGAAATATTTGAGTTTCCCTTGGGAAAGGGACATTGTCCCATATCGGAGAAAGAAAAGGCTTTTGATGGGTATATATATAATTGCTCTTCTTCTAGCTCTTAAAGAGTTAAGAAAAAGGCAAGCCTCGCGCCGCCGTCGTCGTCGCTCGGCTCGGCTTTAGCTTCGGCTTCGGCTTCGGCTTCGGCTTCGGATTTGGTCAAAGATTGATTGACTAATCTTTTTGGAAAAAAATCCTTTCAATTATTTAATTAATTAATTAAATAATTAACGAAAAATTCAATCCGGAATAACCCATGAACCATGACCCGGTTCGATCAGGCCCGTTTTCTTTTCCGGATTATTTTAAATATATATTTCCCGCAATATTTCAAACACCCCTTTTCTAACAGCCATGGCTGTTTCTAAAAGGTTGCAAACCTTTTCAGAAACAATGCCAGCAACTCTATAAATAGAGTTTGAATCCCAGAATCTTTACTTACGAAATTTTCTAAGCTTCTTCTTCTTCTTCTTCTGCACAATATTTTTTCAGTGTGTTTTACGATCATTGAATGGTTCGCAGTTCATCAGAGTTTTGGTACCAATACACTGGTGAGTTAAATCGTTCTATCATGGGAGGATATATTCCAGCACCTCGGGTACTTGAGGGGAATAATTTCCTTAAGGACACACTGTGTACTGAGTGGGCTCGATTTATTCATATACTATTTTTTGTTTTCCAGAATCTATTTCGTTAAACAAGTATTACTAACTTTCTGTTTTGTTTTTTTAGAAAGTTTAATGCTTTATTACAGCAATACAGAATAATAACAATCTTAAAAAAATTAATTTTTTTTATATTCTGTATTTTGTTTGTGGAGATTAAAACCTGTGTAATTTTCTACTCCTTTTGAATTTTACTATTCTGATTTGAAGATATAAAAACTTCATTCGAGTATTGAAATTAGTAAGACGATTTGAAGAACATAAAAACTTCATCGTTTTTCTGTAAAACAGTATATAAAAACTTCGGTTTTATTTATTATACATACTGTTTTTTTTGTTAATAACAGTATTGTATACTGTTCTGATTTTACCATTAATTAAACTCTTCTGTTGTTTACAGTGAGAAATGGTAATTGATAATGGAAATTCTTCTGTGACTATTACGGCAACGACGATAGCCTCGTCAAGCCGGACTGCTGTTCCACCGGCAGAGAAACCGGAGAAATATTCCGGAGCCAACTTCAAAGGATAGCAGCAAAGGGTGTTCTTCTGGCTTACCACACTTGGTATGCAGAAATGCACTAGTGAAGAACCTCCAGTGCCTGTTGCGGACATGCCGGACAACGAGAAATTCATGATTGTTGAGGCGTGGAAGCAGTTAGATTTTTTTTGCAAAGGCTATATCTTAAGCGCTTTAGAAGATGACTTGTACAATGTGTACAGTGCGATGA
>AWOL01S0053061.1:0-27667 GCA_000715115.1 Nicotiana otophora
CCAATGGACTATTTGTCGGATTACAAAGCTTCCATTTTTCAAAAATGATAGTACTAAGTCAGTCAAAACAATAGAGAGAAAGGAGATGTTTACCAACAGTGGCAGATTTGAAGGTTGTTGAGCCATCCACAACATTCAAGCTCCCAGTGATAATAGTAGCATCCATGCCATCACCAACAAGCATAACATTCTTCTTCTTTTTCCCAATCTCAATATTCTCTTTGTATATTCCTTTTTTCACATATACAACATACCGAGTCTTGCTATTATCTGGAGCAGATGCAACTGCTTCCTTTACAGTCTTATATTTTCCACTACCATCTTTTGCCACTATTACATTGGCTTTTATGGCATTTGCAGAAAGTTGCAAAAGCTTTCTGTCATTAGGAGTAATCCATGATGGCAATCCATCAGTAACTGATGGAAGATCCATGGTTTTGACTGGTGCCATTTTAACCATCAAGGCTAAGGAAGTCTTTGCCCTTGTTATCAAATCCTTCAACATGGGCTCCATAATGGACTGGACCAGTCCATTTAGCCCATCTTTGCAAGTAACATGGTTAGTCAGAATGCTACTTAGCCATGTATGGACATCAAAATGAACTTGGGTCGATAAGTTCCCTAGTGACATCATGGAGTCCATTAATCTGTCCTTTGACAAATCCATTAACTCAAGACAATCTGCTAGAGCTGCTTGCTCCTTGTCATTATTAATCCTACTGTTCACATTTCTCACTAAATCGATCGCCTCATGGATTTTTAACGATGATTTATGTCAAACCATCTGTAGTAAATCCACTGTTTTTGTATCCATCACACCAGTAGGTGCAACCTCAGACACCATGGCCAAGCAAGATGGTTGATCTTGGGCACGATCACAAACATGGGCTGTCAAAGAAAGAGATGGGCTGTTGCTATTGATGGTCCAGATTGAAACTAATCCAACTGAGCCCACAATAGCAACAAAGGAGAGAAGAACATAGAGAGCTTTAGAGGAGGAGGATTTTGTTGTGAGAGTGTCTAACAATGGTTGAGAGGAATTAGTAGCCATGACTTAGTACAAGTGTGTAGTGAGCTTCAGTTTGATCTACGGATCGTCTTCTGACTGCCGGTGTTCTTATATAGACTAAAAAAACCAAGAATGGCCAATGCTCGTTATTATTTTGACATTTAACATACAAAGAAAAAGTACTTAAATTAAAGCACAATTTAATAAAGCTACTTTAGTTTACTTTTAGGTGGTGAGGGAAAGTTCAGGTTTTTATTATTATAATAAATGTTTGACACGTGAGTGTGAAATACAGGCAATCTGTTTTCCTAACGCTAAAGTCAGTCCTTAAATGAGTGCAGGGATTGGTTTCTTTTGATCTTTTTCTTTGTCGATCTTTTTCTTTTCATGACAAAGCATGTACGCGCGGTTAGTCTATAAATGGACACCTAGTACTCCATTTTGACCGGATGTGCATTGCTACTTGCTAGTATAAGTGTATTTTAATGTAAGCTATATACACACACAATATAATAGAAATATTTTTTACATTATTAGTGTGATTTAACATGTAATAACATGTTACTATTATATTTATCAAGTTATATATTGATATTTTTCATAGAGATTTTACACACACATATATATATTTTACGGTTGAATCCGGGCCCATCTGATTCAACTATTTGACCGAGACCGGGAGGTTGCATCGACGGACGGCCTCGTAACGGAATAGACTAAATCACGAGGATAAGGTACCGAGTTCAGAATCGAGGTATCTGTCGAGATCGAGGCTAGTAGCGATCGAAGCCAAATGAGACAGACATCCGTGACTGGTCTAGGATCATGGTGTAAATGTCCGAATGGATCAAATCAGAAACAGTTAATTAGCTAATCATGGGATTTCAATCTATAATTAGAATTATACCATAAGTGAAATTCCTCTACTATATAAAGTGGGGTTCTATTCATTTGTAAAGAACATTGTTCACATATATAAAAGCAATATAATTCTCTTTCTCGTTTATACTATTGTTCATCAGCTTGTTATATTTTAATTATTCTTGCATCAACCAGTTCAAGGGTATCCAAACTCGAGGGCTGAGTTCCGTTCTAACACTGGTTTGCTTTACTTTATAGTTTATTTATGTTATTAATCTTCATATTTATCAATTGGTATTAAATGAAATCATGTGTCCTTAATACCTCATTATAAGTTTAATTGTTATCCAATTTTAAGGGTAAACAGTTTGGCGCCCACCGTGGGGCCAAGGATAATAGTGATTGCTTAATACTGATTCCAATAACACACACTGTTTTACACTTGTTCTCGTAAGAATCTTTATTTTCAGGATAAACATGTCAAACTTACAAGCAGCGCCTACACATGGTGACAACGACCTCGGATTTCACGGGAAAAATGACAATATAGTCGCCCCGAGAATCGAGGTGCCTCACGCTGGCCTCGAGGGAGCACCAATTGCAAATCTCGTCGATGTCCGTTCACATGTCGCCCTAAATGCAAATTTGGGCATTGATCCCGAAGGTAGTGTAGATAGAGAAGTTTGATCAGGTGTTCGAGGTACGCAGGGTGGAGAAGATAGTGGAGTTAGCCTCCAATTGATATTCGAAACGTTACAGGCTCAACAAGCCGCTATAGCACAACTACAAAATCAACACTGAACACCAAGTAGGATCGAACCAGAAGTCGTTCACAGGACCGAGCATTTGCCGGAAAGGTCGAACGCCAACGGATCGGGGACTGACTCCGTCATTATGAAAATGCTCGAGGAGCTCACTAAATAGATTGAATCGGGAGAAAACAAATCGAGGCAAATGACAAGAAAGTAGATTCATACAACTTTCGGGTTGACCAAATACCGGGGGCACCGTCGATTCTAAAGGGTATGGATTCAAACAAATTCGTATAGAAGCCTTTCACTCCAAGTGCGACTCTGAATCTCAATCCGAAGAAATTCCAAATGCCAGGAATTCTTAAGTACAATGGGACCACCGACCCTAATGAGCATGTCACTTCTTATACATGCGCAATAAAAGGGAATGACTTGGAAGTCGATGAGATTGAATCTGTTTTCTTGAAGAAATTTGGAGTAACCTTGTCTAAAGGAGCAATGATATGGTTCTACAATTCGCCGCCTAATTCCATCGATTCCTTCGCCATGCTTGCAGACTCCTTCGTAAAGGCACATACCGGAGCAATACATGTTGCAACTAGGAAGTCAGACCTCTTCAAGGTGAAATAAAAAGACAACGAAATGTTGAGGAAATTCGTATCTCGGTTCCAGGTGTAACGCATGGAACTGCCACCGGTCACAGACGATTGGGCCATTCAAGCCTTTACTCATGGATTGAATTTTTCGAAGTTCGGTGGCATCACGATAGCTAAAGCAGAATTTAATTGAATATCCAGTGGTAACCTGGGCCGATGTACATAATCGGTACGAGTCAAAGATCAGGGTCGAGTTTGGTCAATTGAGGACCCCTTCCGGTTGAGTTTATCCAAATAAGCCCGTCGGCAGAACACAAAGGGATATCGATAGAGAACCCCCCTTGACCACTAAGTTATACTTTTGGGCTATCTCAACCATACAATGCAGATCATAGAAACAACGGCCCAGGACGCAATCTCGTCCGAAATGATCGAAGGAACGATTGAGGACAGAGCTCTCGAGGGGTCATGAGCAAAAGTGGCTTCGATAAACATGCCGATCCCACAGAAGCACCACGATTATCAGAATACAACTTCAGCATCGACACATCAGGTATTGTGTCAGCCATTGGGAGTATCAAAGATACTAGATATCGTAGAACTCTACAAACCGATCCATCCCAAAGAACCCCCAATAAAATATGCAAATACCATGGTACACATGGTTATAGAACCGAAGACTGCAGAATACTAAGGGAGGAGATGGTCCATCTATTCAACGAGGGTTACCTTCGAGAATTCTTGAGCGACCGAGCTAAAAACCATTTCAGAGACAGGGATGCAAACAGGAAAAACGAGCAGGAAGAACCACAACACGTGATTCACATGATCGAGGGTGGGGTCGATATTACACAAGGGCCCGTGTTCAAACGCACTAAAGTATCAATCACTAGGGAAAAACATACTCGAGACTATGTGCTAGAAGGCACTTTATCATTCAATGATGAGGAATCATAAGGGATCTCACAACCCCACAATTATGCTTTGGTAATATGTATCCTTATAAATAAAATTCAGGTTAAACGTGTTTTGATTGATCCAGAAAGCTTGGACAATATTACTCGATCGAGGGTCGTGAAGGAGCTCGGCCTACATGATCATATTGTACCCGCAGCTCGGATTCTTAATGGCTTCAAAATGGCGAGTGAAACAACTAAAGGTGAAATCATCCTACCAGAAAATGTAGCCGAAACTATTCAAGAAACAAAGTTCCATATGATCGAGGGCGATGTGAGATACAACGCACTACTCAGAAGACCCTTGATTCACAACATGCGGGTGGTACCCTCACCCCTTCACCAAATACTGAAGTTCCCAACACTGGATAGAGTAAAAATGGTGTATGGGGAACAACATACTGCCATAGAGATGTTTGCGATCGACGAAGTAATACCGGTATCGACGCTTTCATCAATAAAGGGATCAGAGTCCAAAGGAAAACAGGAAGCTAAATAGAAACCACAACCACCAGCCTCGACTTATCAATAATATGGATTGTTTTTCTTGGTCCCACCTATATATGATAGGGATCCCTCCAGATATCACTACACATCGATTGAGCTTGGACCCGAAGTTTTGCTAGGTAAAATAAAAGACAAAAGGGGCCAGTCCCAGGTAAAACATGCATTCATCAAGGATGAGGTAGCCAAACTTCTCAAAATAGGATCCATTCGAGAAGTAAAATATCCTGAATGGTTAGCAAACGTAGTCGTAGTCCCTAAAAATATCCTGACTATAAAGATTTAAACAAAGCATGTCCTAAAAATGCTTTTCCTTTATCGAATGTCGATCGCATGATCGATGCCACGGCCGGCCACGGGATCTTTAGTTTTATTGATGCCTACTCTAGGTACAATAAAAAACAAGTAAAACCGGAGGATCAAGAAAAGACTTCGTTCATCACTAAGTACGACACCTATTGTTATAATGCAATGCCGTTTGGACTAAAAAATACTGGTACCACTTATCAACGCTTAGCAAAATCGAATGTTCGAAGAACAAATAGGTAAATCAATAGAGGTTTATATTGGCGATATTCTAGTTAAGTCACTGCGAGCAGAGGACCATTTGACGCATTTGCAGGAGACCTTCGATATACAAAGGAAACACTACATAAAACTCAACCCGGAGAAATATGCATTCGAGGTCGGCTCGGACAAGTTCGTCGGCTTTATGGTATCAAATCGGGGGATCAAAATCAACCCCGATAAGATCAAGGCAATCAAAGACATCACAGTCATGGATAATGTTAAGGTCGTACAAAGATTAACAGGGCACATAGCTGCCCTAGGCCGATTCATCTCGAGGTGTTCGGATAGAAGTCACAATTCTTCTCACTGCTCAAAAAGAAGAACAATTTTGCATGGACCCCGAAATTCCAACATGCATTAGAATAATTAAAGCGGTACCTCTCAAGCCCACCACTACTTCATACTCCGAAAACGGACGAGCAACTCTACTTGTACTTAGCGGTATCGAAAATCACGGTAAGTGGGGTCCTAGTTTGAAAAGAGAAAGGTACGCAATTTCCTGTTTACTATGTTAGTCGAACTTTAGGTGAGGCCGAGACTCGATACTCACACTTAGGAAAATTAGCGCTTGCCCAAATAAGCGCCTCTAGCAAATTAAAACCATATTTTCAGTGTCACCCGATCTGTTTCGTGACTACTTATCCCCTTCACAATATTTTGCATAAGCCCAAAAATTCGGACCGATTGTCCAAATGGGCCATCGAGATCAGTTGGTACGATATCGAGTATCGACCCTAAAGGACCATCAAGTCTCAAATCTTAGCGGACTTCGTGGCCGACTTTAAGCCAGCCCTCGTACCCGAGGTCGAAAAAGAACTATTATTAAAGTCGGGTACATCATCGAGGGTGTGGACCCTCTTCTTAGACAACGCTACGAATATGAAGGGGTCCGGGCTAGGCATAGTTTTGAAGTTACCCACGGGTAATATAATTAGACAAGCTATCAAAACTTCCAAATTAACTAACAATGAGGCCGAGTATGAGGCCATGATTGCAGGTCTAGAGCTAGATAAAGGTTTGGGAGCATAGGTCATTGAGGCTAAATGTGACTCCCTGCTTGTGGTAAACCAAGTCAACAGAACCTTTGAGGTTCGAGAAGATCGAATGCATAGGTCCTTGGATAAACTACAGGTGACTCTACATCGGTTTAAAGAATGGATCATACACCATGTTCCTCAAGAACAAAACAGCGAGGCCGATGCCCTTATAAATTTGGGGTCATTAGTCGAAGACGACGAGATTAGCTCGGGGACTGTTGTACAACTTTCAAGGGCAGTAATCGAAGAAGGCCACGCCGAAATCAACTCCACAAGTCTGACCTGGGATTGGAGGAATATATCGAGTACCTAAAGAACGAGAAGCTTCCATCGGATCCTAAGGAATCGAGGACTCTACGTATGAAGGCCGCATGATTCACATTGGCTGGAGATGGAACACTTTATATAAGGATGTTCGATGGACCATTGGCAATATGTTTGGGACCAGGAGATACCGACTACATCCTACGAGAAATCCATGAGGGCACCTGCGGAAATCATTCTGGTGCCGAACAAAGTCATCAGAGCAGGATACTATTAGGCCGATATAGAAAAGGATACACAAGAGTTTGTTCGAAAGTGCGACAAATGTCAAAGGTATGCGCCGATGATTCACCAACCCGGAAAGCAACTCCACTTAGTCTTATCCCCATGGCAATTCATGAAATGGGGAATGGATATGTCGGCCCTCTACCATCTGCCCCAGGTAAAGCTAAATTTATTTTGTTTATGACTGACTATTTCTCTAAGTGGGTTGAAGCACATGCTTTCGAGAAAATTAGAGAGAAAGAAGTCATAAACTTTATCTGGGACCATATTATATGCCGATTCGGGATGCCTGCCGAGATTGTATGCAACAATGGAAAGCAATTCATCGGTAGCAAACTGACAAAGTTTCTCGAAGATCACAAAATAAAAAGGATCTCGTCGACGCCGTAACATCCTAGTGGAAACGAACAGGCCGAATCGACAAACAAGACCATAATTCAAAATCTAAAGAAAAGATTGAACGACGCTAAGGGAAAATGAAGAGAAATAGTGCCCGAAGTCCTTTGGGCGTATCTAACAACATCAAAATCTAGTACAGGGGCAACACCGTTTACTTTAGTATATGGCGCCGAAGCTCTGATCCCGATTGAAGTCGGGGAACCTAGCGTCAGGTTTCGATATGCAACGGAAGAGTCAAATCATGAGGCTATGAATACAATCCTCGAATTGGTAGATGAAAAATGGGAAGCCGCCCTCATTCGAATGGCCGCACATAAACAACAGATCGAAAGGTACAACAATCGAAGAGCCAATCTTCGATTCTTTAAAATCGGGGACTTAGTTCTAAGGAAGGTCACCTTCAATACTCGAGACCCAAACGAAGGAAAACTTGGCCCAAAATGGGAGGGACCATATCAGGTCCTCGATATCATTAGAATGGGATCGTACAAACTTGGCACGATGAACAACGAACAATTACCAAACAATTGAAACATATCACTCCTCAAATGATATTACTGCTATGGTACGACCTTCACCATTTTTGTTTCTATTTTTTACTAACTATTGGTAGGTGTTTAATCAAAGACATCAAAGGATTCTTCAAACACTAAGTCCTCAGGTCTGAAAGCACACGTTGCACTCTTTTTCCTTTGCACCAGGTTTATTCCCAGATGGATTTTTTGGCGAGGTTTTTAGCGAGGCAGCCATTGTTCGTGCTAAGTTAGAGCAATTCAACAGTTTTCGAGGCTCCTTTATAATCAACCTCGAATACTGGGGGGCATCAAACTCAGATAGTTACAAGGAAAATATTTCGTGTCGATAGGGTATCGATAGGCAAATTTTGTAAAGGACCGAATGGTCAAATGAACCATGTCTATGTAGGTTACTCGAGCCCTAATGGCAAAACATGTACGCATGTATAATCTATTAAAATAAGTATTTTTACTTACCAGATGCTCCATGCCCTAGAGAAATTTATACTTTATAATTTCATACTTATTATCTATTGTAGAAACTGGTTTAAGGGTTGATCACAACTGAAGTTCAAACAATTTACCCTATACTTGGGGACTGTCGTCCAAACAATTGACATGATCGAATTAGTAAACCTCGAATTCGTAAGACCTTAAAAAGGCAATCCTCGATTTTATAGGCCACGACCACCCCACCTAGGGACTGACACTTCGAACGAGTTCGAAGTATAGTAGGGAAAAAAGACTAAGTGGCAAATCCCAAACTGAAGGCTACGGCCAAATTAACACGGTCCGGAGACGTCCGAATTACGTTATAAAACAGGTTAAAAAAGGCAACCCTCGGCTGAATTACTAAGGGTCTCGATAATATCAACTCTCGAAAAACCCTAAAGGGTATCGAATTGTTCGAACTCTCGGATAAATTTGTGCTAAGACGTAACAAAGCAAAGGATTTCGATAACACCATTCTTCGAAAAACCTAAGGGTACAAATTTTAACACCAATCCTCGAAAAACCTAATAGGTATAAAGTTTTATGATTAGTTTTTTCAAGCCGAAAAAGGGGAAAAACCATTCTTTTGAGGCCATATCGGCCTAATTCAAGAGCCTTATTTTTTGAGTTCGAGAAATCACCCTTACTCAACTAAAACCTAAGGGTCACTCTACTTCGAGTTCGAGCAAGTACTTACTCGATTTTAAAGACTACACTGGTCTGACTTCGGTCTAGTTGCCTAAAGTCCCAAACTTGTGAGCAAAATCTCCATAAGGCATGGAGGCATGAATGAAATAGAATTTTCACGAGGCAGGAAATAGAATAAAGACAAGTCAAAAATAAAAAAGATCTTTTATATATACGAAGATATTTATAAGGACCGATCAAGGTCCCGCACAAAAAATCAAAAAAGAAAAAGCCTACGATTCTTAATTTTCCTTAGGGCAGCTTTTCTCCATCGAGGTCCTCCCCATTCTCGGACCCGTTCTTGCTGCCATCATCATCATCGGAAGAGGCCAACGTTCCAGCATCAGCTTCATGCTCTCTAGCCTTTATTATCTCGTCGGTAAGATCGAAACCTCGAGCGAGGAACTCCTCAAGGGTTTCCCTCCTAGTTTAATTTAGGGAGTTCAGTAATCCAATGTGATCGAGTTTGAGCGTTCTTGACTGACTTTATCTCTTGGACTTGAGCAGCTTCAGCATCATCCCGGTCGACGGCCATGATTGCCTCTGCCTCGGCCTTTGCCTTTTTGGCTTCAGATTTGGCCTTTGCAAGTTCGGAAGCCAACCGAGCCTCGAGCTCCTCTATTTGCTTTGCATGGGCTGAGCTCTTCTCCTTCATGCCTCGAAGCTGACTTTCGACCGATGACAATTGGGCTCGAGCAGCCTCTTTTTCAGCAGCAAAGTGGTCCATACTTTCTTTCCACACCAAGGTCTCCGCCTTCATCGTGTTGACCTCCTCGCGGAACTGCTCGATCCTCTTGACCTTCTGCTCTAACTGTGAGATTGAAATGTTAGCCACCATTCCTGAATCGAGCCCATGAGCTTTTAAGATTTTCATTACCTGATCGATTAGGTTGGTCTGATCTTGGTGAGCCTTGGCCAACTCGTCTCGGAGGTCCTTGATCTCCACTTTTTTTTGCCCACTGAGAAGGTTAAGGGAATTCCTCTCTTTCGTGAACCCTCGGAGGTCGGCCTCACATCGGCTCAGCTCTGGTCGGGACTTTGAAAACGCCTCCTGATGGAGTGCCAAATCCCATACAGAAAAAAGAAAGGAAATTAGACAGGAAGAGAAGAAATAAACTAAGTATGATATCGACAAAGGGAGTTGAGATTCACCCGATTCAAGGCTTGTTGAGCCTCATCAAAGAGACTCGATGATTCTCTCAGGTCGGTGGCATCCTCGACCCCGATAAAGTAACCAAGGAAGGGGTCCTACCCTCCATGGTCCCCGCCTACTTCGGGAGTCCTCATATCCTGGGCCTCCCGAATTGCCTTCTCGGAAAACGCAGGGAAAATCGGCGAGTGTCCAATATTTGTTGCCCCAAGTGAGCTACTTGAGGCGTTATCCTCATTGCGAAGGGCCTCGGAGCCGGCCCCTTTAGACATGCCCGCCTTTTTCTCATTTCGGCAGGAGGCATCTTCGATATTCAATGACTTGGGAACTTTGCCTGAGCCCTTTTCCAAGACCCCCTTAGCTCGAGGCGGAATCTTCTCTACCACCACCGACTTAGCGGCCTTTGGGGCCTTGCTGGTTTTCTTCACCGGGGCCACCAGTTCTAAGCCATTGATTTCATCCTCTTCTTCTTCCTCCCTTAGTAGTTGAATCACATCCGCAGGGAGGGCAACAATGTCTTTCTTCGGCTTACGAACCAGATTCTTCTTAGGCTTTGGATCCTCGAATGATGAGGTCATTTTCCTCTTCTTATCCTTCGCCGGCTTCTGAACCGAGGTCGAAGTCTCCTCCTCACCAGACAGGGGCCTCATGGACGCATCCTTTCCCAGACCTGTACACAAAAGAATTGAATAAGTAGAAGAAGGGAATCTTAATCAATTCATCAAATACACAAAAAGTGGGTTTACCATGATTCTTGGCCTCCCATCGGCCCTCTGCTAAATCATGCTATGAGCACTCGGCATATGTAGAGGTCGAGGCCAGATTCCGAACCCAGGTCTTAAGGTCGGGAATCGCAAAGGGCATCCAAGCGCCCACTACATTATAGAAAAAGACATCAATGAGAAACGACAAAGGAACAAATAATACGTGCAAGGTAACAGTGATACGGTACTTACGATTCATGTTCCATTTCTCAGGAAATGACATCTTTTCGGCTGGGATTAGGTCAGAAGTCCTCACTCGAACGAACCGGACCATCCAACCTCAATCCTTGCCCTCGTCTATGCTCGAGAACAATACTTTGGTAGCCCGGAGTTGGAGTTTTATTAACCCGCCTCAGTAGAGGGTGAAAGGAAGCCCATCCACTTTGCTCACGAAGAATTAGAGCAGAATAACAATTCGCCAAATAGAAGGATGGATTTGGCCTAGGGCTATTTGATATTGACAGAACAAATCAAAGGATGATGGGGTCGAGGGGCCCCAACGTGAAAGGGTAAGTGTAGACACTTAGAAACTTTTTTCCCTCCCAATTGCAGTCTTTGTTTACCTACATATGGTATCCCTCAGTTATCGAGTATATATACCTCGACATTGGCTCGCATCGACCAGGAATCGACAAGGCTTTATCGAACTTGAAATAAGAGTTTAGCGCGCACCCCTCAGGAATACATTCCTCAAGACGGGGTTCCACCGTCGTTTTCCCGCCGGCCGGTTGAGAAGATGAAGCAACTTCTTTTTGTGGTACCGGTTTCGATGTTTTTGCCATTTTTGTGTGATTTTGAAGTAGATGGATATAATAGGACTTGGTGTTTGAGAAAGGATTAACAGCAAAACTTGAAGATTTGTAGAAGGGAAGAACTTAATAGATATAAAAGCTTTGGAGATTAGAAGGAAGTGAAAGTAGAGTTTGAATTAATGAAAAATGGGTCTAATTATTGGATTCACGGCGACGGTTCAAAGGCACTAGTGGTCGATCACCAACTGACACTAATTAATGACTTGGGGAACTGTACCGATGGGATGTTTCGGTCACTTCTGCCGCTTACATCACGAGGAAGATGTCATGACAGGTCGAGGTAGAAAATCGAAGGCTCAATTCATCTTCTTGTCATTATACTCCAAAACATGAGGATACTATCTGTATACGGTTGAATCTGGGCACACCCGATTCTACTATTTAACCGAGACCGAGAGGTTACATCGAAGGACGGCCGCATAACAGAAGAGACTAAAGCACGAGGATACAGTACCGAGTTCAGAATTGAGGTACCTATCGAGATCGAGGCTAGTAGTGATCGAAATCAAATGAGACAGACATCGAGCAAGATCGAAGATAGCACAATAACAGAAAGATGAGATATCCGTGACTGGTCTAGGATCATAGCGTAAATCTCGGAATGGATCAAATTAGAAATGGTTAATTAGCTAATCTTGGGATTTTCTTCTATAATTGGAATTATACCATAAGTGGAATTTCTCTACTATATAAAGGGGGATTCTAGCATTTGTAAAGAACATTGTTCACATATATAAAAGCAATATAATTCTCTTTCTCGTTTATACTATTGTTCATTACCTTGTTATATTTTAATTGTTCTTGCATCAACCAGTTCAAGAGCATCCAAACTCGAGGGCTGAGTTCCGTTCTAACACCTGTTTGCTTTACTTTATAGTTTATTTCTGTTATTAATCTTCATATTTATCAATTGGTATTAAGTGAAATCATGTGTCCTTAGAATCTCATTATAAGTTTAACACACACACACACACACACACACACACACACACACACACACACACACACATATATATATATATATATATATACAGAGAGAGAGAGGGAGAGAGAGAGAGAGAGAGAGAGAGAGAGAAAGATTAAACAAGTACAGTTAAATTTGTAACATGGTTTATAGTCACGTAGATTAAATTGACCTGATTAACAAAATAACACAGTGCAAAGAAAATAAAATAAAGACAAGTGTATAAAGAACAAGCCTAGTCTTGAGATTGATCCCACTGGAACCAAGAATAATTGGGGACAACACTCGTACAAAGCTTAAAAGAGTGAAAATATAATATTAGTCTTTGTGTAATCAGTATTTTGTATTTTTCCAATGAGTATAAATATTGTTATTTATAGTTAAATTTGAGAAGATAAGATCCTCAAATCATGCTATTCTTAAAGATGAATAAAAATCCCTCTTAATGGATGCATTCAAATCATGCTATTCTTAAAGATGAATAAAAATCCCTCTTAATGGATGCATAACCTTTGGGAATAAATGTTGTAATGTTCTGTAACGGATGCTTTTTTAATGCTGCACTCTCCAATTAGTGCCTTACTTTAAAATTCTTTTTTCCGACTTTGATGCCTTCGAAATTTAAATAATATCGGTCACATGAATGTATCTGGTACCAGCTATCTGTTGACTCATTTTTACCCTATCATTACCGCCATGTGTCTGCTTGAGATATGCATACTTGGAAGCCGTAAATTTTGCCGAATGCAATCTACCTTACAAGTGACTTAATTTTGTAGATATAATTTTATTTTACTGCTATTACATAAAATTTGAACCCACTATATATGTACTAGAAATTACGCAGTACTGCAGAAACTGTTCAAATCATAAGTACTCGGATTATATTAAAGTATCAGTGTAATGATATCAGCAGCGATATAAAACTTTATTTTTAATTATAGCGCTAAGATAAGATATCAAATAATACCTAATTGGCCCTTAAAGCATTAGAGTCATTTGAAGCATATAGAAATGAAGAATCAGGGTCAATGTGACCATACCGTCATTCACCCTATAGCCAGTGTTTAAGCTATTATTCTTGATAGAAACAGGTATAAACAGCGAAAGCAAATAGTAAGGATCGCTTGTATGTAATATAGACAACACATAATCACCGATTTTAATCAAACATAAAATCGATACTTATTTCTTGAAGCGTCACCGCGATCAAGAAAAGAGCCTTCGAGTAAGAGCAAACACCGTCTACGAGATCATCCTCCAGTTCCACAGACTTATGCTGTGTGACCCAAATAATGCCCGAAATTAGCGAAACTCGTGTGGACGAGTTTCTCCTAGGAAAACCATGTAGTGAAAATCATAGCCTCCTTATGAAATAAAACCCCTTTATATAACTAGAGGTTTTAGGGTTTAAAATATTTTCCTAAACCTGTTGGATTTTCCTTTTCCACCAAGAAATAGAATTTCATTTAATTCCTAATTATTCGGGCACAACAGGGACCACAATATTTAATTAACGAGGCTTCCTATTATAGACTTAATTCGAAATATCCGAATTAATACTACCATAATAAATTATGAATTATTCCACTAAATATTCGTAACTACACTCCTCAGTTTAATTTCGAAATTCTTCTATTAAATCTTATTTAACTCCCCATGTTAAGATTCAAATACTGAGCAAATAAATTAAATTACTGACAATTTAATTCGTTGATTTTTACTTGAGACTTTCACTTAACTTATTTCATGTGACAAATACAAAATTCTCCTGTAGGGTTTACGCATGAATACTTATGAACTTTTATAAAGGTGTATCATCAATCTCTAGACCGAGACATGGATTCCATCAACTAACTATTACTTTACCAATGTATATCATTATTGTTCAATTTACCAGGCATATTGACCCACGAAAGGATCCCGCCTTTTAATAAATTAAAACAATAATAATATACACATCTAATAATAATTATATCAAGATTAAGAGTATAAGTACATTTAATGGCTAGAGAATTTATTTTATTAAGTCAATATAAAATATTTAACTCTACTTGGTTCGTTCAATACATACAAAAGGTACTAGCACAAGAAGTCAGAATTAAACCATTCCCATAATCAAGATAAATTTATTCAATCTTGTGCTACAATCAATCATGATGGTTTGTTTAATTCCATCATTAGATTGTGAACATGATCTTTATACTTATAAGAACCGATGATTTAATCTATCGCTTATAAGCTAAACTCTATACACTAAATCATCTACTATATAAGTATAGGACACAAACGAATATATGATCTATTTAAAACTTTATTATAATTGAATAAACAATTGTTCCATAATAAATACTATATCCAAACCAAAATTCATGGTTAATAGTATACATCCCAACAATCTCCCAGTTACACTTTTAATCATGAGAATTATTAGAATATAATATATTTAAATACATGGTTAATAGTATATGCCCTAATAATTCTTTAATTGGAAAAGTAATATCCACGAGTGTTCTTTCCTTATGTATGTAACGTTAACTTTTGGATATTTTAGTATAAATTTGAATATAAGGACTAGAGTCCCAATGCCCATTGTTTAAGCAAATATATTCTCTAGTTGGAAAAGCATGTCTTTTTGTTACATCAGTTATATATATCTGGAGTAGTATAATATTTTGCCCATAAAAAGATACAGTTGAATTCATACGTGGTTTCTAGACAAGTGAACTAATTTATTCCTCAAATAATACAATAATCGAAAAAATGTACAATACTTAGCCTTAGAATATAGGTGAAGTAGCAAAGATGGTGCTTCCGTAAACACGATTCTCGGACACAGCAATGATGCGATCAGAAAGTAAGAAAGTAAAATTATATGAAGTTTTGTATAGAATATAGTATATGTTTTTCCAGAAAATTCCTCTCCCCTATAATGGTAACTCAACTCACTATTTATAGCTATGTCTAGGAAAATAAGTCCTAGGATCGTGCCCTCCTTTAATGTCAATTATGAGGGTCATTGATGAAGATGTAACGGTGAATATAAATGTCAAATACTCTGTAACGTATCGTCGCTATTAATGCTGCAGAATATTTCTAAGTAAATGTTATCAGGCGTAGAGCATTATACCTTTATGAACGTTATTCTTTCCGGTGACAAGCAGAGTGGCTGTGTTCGGTCCTCAGCCATCCCATCTTGGATTCCACGTGTCCTACTTTTAGCCAGCCACGTGTCATATCATATTTTACCCTATACAGATAGTCCCCCTGCTTTCCGGTGACATAACTTTGTGTTACCGGGAAGCTGGTAGAAACACCTTTATGGCGGGTATTACTATAACTCCCTCTGAAGGTCTCTGACAGTTGATAAGACGCACGTCTCTCTGTATTTAATAACCCAAACATGCGTCATCCCATGATTCAGTACAACTTTTTCCGATAATCGAGGTAATTATGGCCATGAATTTAGCCGCCAAAATTTTATTTATACGCAACTTTCTTTTCCTTTTTTGTTTCACAATTGCTTGAGCTTCTAATTTGCGTTCTTGTTTTCCATCCTTTTTCTAATTTTATTCAAACACAAAATCCTTTCCTTCTTCTTTTTCAATGGCTTCTTCCTCTAAGCATGTTGGTTCTACAAAGAGCAAGAACAAAACCAAGGATTCCGTTCCCCTAACAGTGGGTTCCATCATCTCAAGAAGGCTTAATACTTCGAAGAATTTTGAAGAGAAATTCCTTACTACTAACCTTAGTACATGAGCTGTTAGCAGGTACCCTTCTTCCATTCGTCCTTCCAATATTCCTGTTATGAAGGAGGGTTGCCGCTCCAATGAGTTGGAAATTATTGCTCCTGATCTATCGGAGCGAGTGACCCTTCCCAAGGAAGGTTTTACATATTTTGTCATGTATCCCTTTACTTTGGGTGTATTTTCTTTGAGCAGAGAGCTTGATTCCGTGATTGCGGATTTTGCCTTCGCTACCATATGTGTTTGGCATAGGTAAGTCCTTCAGTGTGGAGGATGATCGCCTGCCTCCTATGTTTGTGCCAAGAAACTAGAGAGGAACTAACTCTAGCTCATATGATGAACCTCTATTCCCCCAAAATCTTCCGCATGGGAATGATAAACCTTTGCAAGCGTGGCCACCATGCTTTATTGTCTATCATGGATGATGATAACTACCGTGGGTGGATGGAACGGTTCGTTGCAGTTGCCACTAACGACATCATTCCGACAATAGCTTCATCCTTTCCGGTTGCTTGGAATAGCCCTTGTAAGCTCTTTGTATATTATTCCTTTAACTAGATATTCGTATATGGTCGTATCTTCACCCTCCACATGTTTCAGAAACTCGATGGATCCCATCAGTGGTGAAAGGTTTGAACCGGTGGGTTCAGATGATCTTGGACGTCAAAAATACAGGTGGAAGGCAAAAAATACAGGTGGACGTCAACTCGATGGATCCCAAAACTCGTTCTTGGAAAGAACTGGCCCTAAAATACAGGTGGAAGGCCAAAAAACATGGTAACTTTAATTTATCTTGCTTCCATTTTTGTATATGAAGAACTTAGTTGAACCCTTCTAACTTTTTCACGGAATTAGGTCTACCTGCGGGCTCTGTTGCTGTCCCCGAGGAGGATGTTCTGGCTGATGCAGCGAGGCTGCTTCAGGAAGCACTTACTTGAACAGGTATCTCCAGGCCTGTTTTGAGTGCAAATACTTCTTCACGGAGTACCCGGTAAGAGGATAAACAAACAAAGAGAAGACGTTCCTCCGCGGCCTGGGAAAAGAATAAAAGGGCAAAGATTGATGCGTCTGAGTCATCTTTGGTCGCGATGATGACATGTCCTCTTTCCAGGCCGGCCGTAGACACAGTGATGATCGATGATGATGAAGAAGCTAGTGATGGGGGAGATTCTATACATAAAATGTGACGATCCTCATCATCTCAACAGGATGCTCAACCTGTTGAGATAGTTGCACCAAATGAAGACGACGTCTCAACACTTTGGGGAGAATCTAATTTAGTAGAATATGCCAACTTGTTGTAATCTGTGCTACGGGACTTGAGTGTTGGGTCCTTGCTATCTTTGGTTAGAGAGCATCAAACAACCAACACTACATTTGATGCATATGCTTCTCACTCTTCAACTCCATCAGCTTCATCTCCACCATCACCAACAACATCAACTTCTACATCATTCCCATCTTTGTCCACTCTTCCAAAGCGCGGTTGCTACACCACGGCACGGTTGAACAATGCTATGCATAACGACGCGGCGGTACGTTCCTTCCTTACTCTGTTATTTCTTCTACTTCTGAACGAATGTATTCTGAGTTTTACCTCTTCTTATTTTATAGACCAACTTTTTTATTTCTGAGGGCCTTCAAAGGTTGATTCGCGAGAAGGATGAACTTACTTCTGAACGGGATCATCTTTTGGCGGAAAGAGACCAGATTGTTCTCCGCCCCTCGGAACTAAAAACCAGAGCTATTGGGGTCGTTGTTTTGGAGGCTCGTTTGCAGCAAAGCGAGCTAGAAGTGGTAACCCTTAGACAAGAAACTGGGCCGATGAGGGTATGATTTGATGAGGCCAAGGCCAAATGGGTAGAAATACAGAACATCATTCTTCCTGCAACTGACCGTGAGGCTGCTTCCGCTGAAAGAGTGATTAACTTGGAAACAGCCTTGAACTCCAAAAGTGAAGAGCTTGCTGATGTGGAGGCGAAACATGACCAGCTAGAAGAGAACTACAGAAAATTATCGAGCATAATAGGATCTTTAGTTCAAATGTCCGCGAGCTTGACGTTAACCTCAAATTTGCTAGATCCGCCCGGGAAAACCTTTCCGCTGAGATTACTCAATGCAAAGAAGAACTTAAGCGTCGAGCGACTTCCCTCATTGTTGAAAAAACTTATTCCATGTATAGCATGAGGATAAAAACTTTGGAATAGGCCAAAACTAGTATCATTGACGTTGATGCCGAAATTGCTAAGGCCCGAGAGCTTGAGTTGGCTGCAAAACATGGACTACCGGTGCAGTCTGATGCTCCAGGTTCTTCTGATTCTGGTTTCGAGTTTTCGAAAACTGAAGAAGGATCGAAAGGAGATGAAGCCGAATACCAAATTGGGGAAACATTGAGCCATCGGTGGAACCACCTGCTTTCCCCGAGGATGCGGATACTTCTCTTCCTCCTGGTTCCGGAGGCGCTGCCGTTTAGCTTTTTCCTTCTTTTCCCATTTTGTACTTTTGTTGTGTTGGTACGTCCTTGTAAATAAAGACATATTGTTTGCTCAAGTATAATTTGAGTCTCACTTTTGTTTGAATATTCGTGCAAGTCTTTAGCTTTTTTATTTTCTGGAGCATTCTACACATGTTATTCTGTTCGCATTTTACTATGTGTAGTCTCGGATGCTTTTTCTTCAAAGCATTTTGGTTCCAAGTATTATCCCTTTTACGTGAGGGTTTCATTGTGCAAGTGTGCTTTTTGCGTCCTTTTCATATGCGGCATCGAGTGTATTTTCCCCCGATGGCGTATAAGATTTCAAGCATTGATTATTCCGAAACCAACCCTTTAACGTGAGGGTTTTTATAAGAGATGGCCCTCTTATGTTTACGGTGCTCTTAAAGAGGACGTCTCATGTTCATTACGGCACTAAAATTTAAAGTACTTGTTTTACTTTCAAATGACAAAGTTAACTCATCGTTCATACAAGAAACAAGATAAACGTAAAAGGATTTTTTTTATTCCTTTTATTTTCAGAAATTACATAAGCATTTTACTATACAGAAAAGAAATTGCCATTTCTGGTGGCTATCCTGTACAACTTGTTTCTACGGGGATGGTTGCGCAATCCCTGGTCCCGATGATGCATTTTGTTTCCGGATTTTTGTTCCCGGTTGACGTGGCAGTCATTGTTGCCTTCCTCATATTGTTCATATTGTTTCCTCCACTGTTCTAATGCGAAGAATGCGAATTTGAACACTGAAAGTATTGTACCTTCGGTGGTTCCACTAATGAATTGCTAGGTAATCCTTCACTTGGCAACATACCTTACTTCCTCTTAAGAATCCATGCTATCAAGCGAAATAATACCTAACAGTCCTCTAGTGTTTTGTACTCATGAACGATCGGGTAACACCTGTTCGGTAGCAAACTTAACTTCCCGGTGGGAATTTGCTATCGAAACAAAGATTATCTAATCATCTCTGAGTGGAACCTTGCAAGTTTGCCTTGCTATCAAAAGTCTTTTTGTTGTTGTCTTTGTAGTATGCTTTCTGTTGTTGCCTCATTAAAAACCTTGACAGAAAAATCCAATTGGGACAAAAACTGAACGAAGGAAAAAAGAGTGCAACACATACTTTTGGTGTTCATCAACAATAATATCTATTGAGGTGTGCCACGTTCCAGTTGATGGGAAACTTGTCTCCATTTTGGTTCTCCAACTCGTATGAACCTTTCTCGGTGACAACCGAAATCCGGTAGGGACCTTCCAATATTAGACCTAGCTTTTCCGTGTTGAGCTCCCGAGTATTTTGGGTTACTTTCCTTAGAACCAAGTCTCCTGCTTTGAAAAAACGAAAGTTGGCTCTTTGCTTGTAATATCACTTCATCCTCTGCTTTTGAGTTGCCATTCTCACATACGCCAAGTCCCTGCGTTCCTCAAGTAGTTACAAGTTGATTAACATTGCTTCGCTGTTTGATTCTTCATTTGTCTAAGAATATATCAAAGTAGGTTCGCCCACTTCAACCGATATTAAGGCTTCATCACCGTACATGATGGAAAAAGGAGTTTCTCTTGTACTTGATTTAGTCGTTGTTTGGTAGGCCCATAGAACTCCGGGCAACTCTTCGGGCCATTTTACTTTTACCGTTTCCAACCTTTTCTTGAGGTTTTGAATGATCACTTGTTTGTTGACTTCTCTTGACCATTTGCGTTTGGATGATAAGGCAAAGATGTGATTCTCTTTATTTTCAAATCTTCGAGGAACTTTGGAACTTTTGCACCGATAAACTGTGGCCAATTATCGCATGCTATCTCTTTTGGTATTCTGAACTTGCAAATTATATTTTCCCGTAGGAAGTTGACCACTTCGTATTTTGCGATCTTCTTATAAGAACCTTCCTCCACCCATTTAGAAAAATAATCAGTCAAAATTAAAAGAAACCTTACCTTTTTTCGGGAGCCAGTGGCAGTGGTCCGATGATGTCTATCTCCTATTTCATGAACGAATATGTGGACCAAAATCGAATGTAAGGGTTCTGTCGGTTGATGTACTAGTGATGCGTAGCGTTGGTACTTATCACATTTTCGTACGAAATCGTTGGCGTCTTGCTCCATGCGAGGCTAGTAATATCCTACCCGTACTAACTTCAGCACCAAAGAATCTGCACCTGAGTGATTGCTGCATATCCCTTCGTGGATTTCTCTCATGACATAACTGCCTTCTGACGCTCCTAAGCACCGGGCCAGCGGGCCTTGGAAAGACTTTCTATACAATTGGCCTTTCTTGAAGCTATAACGTGCAACTTTGGTGCGTAAAGCCTGTGATGCTTTAGGATTGTCAGGCAACTTTCCGAGCTAGAGGTAGCTAATTATTTCATTTCTCCAGTCCCTGACCAGACTAATAGAATTTACCTCAAAATAACCAACCGTATCAAGGACTGAGCTCATCAGTTGTACCACCATTCCAGATTCTGATCCCTTTATTTCTATCGATGAACCCAAGTTTGCAAATGCATTCGATTTTGCATTATCCTCTCTCGAGTTATGATTAATTGACCACTCTCGGAATCGTGCCAGAAGGGCCTCGACCTTTACCACGTATTGTTGCATACATTCTGCTTTGGTATCAAAGATCCCGTAGACCTGATTTACCATCAGATGTGAGTCACATTTGATTTCAATAACCTGGAAATCAAGTCCCTTCGCCAATTCGAGACCTGCAATTAAAGCCTCATACTCCGCTTCATTATTAGTTAAAGGGATCGTTTTGATGGCTTGCCTTAAGCTTTCCCCAGAAGGCATGGTTAATACTATTCCGAGCTCGAACCCTTTTACGTTCGAGGCTCCGTTCGTAAATAAGGTCTAAACCCCTGATGTCAATTCCAACACCATTACTGCCTCCTTGGTTTCCAGAGGTAGCAGTCCTAGACTAAAATCGGCCACGAAGTAAGATAAGACTTGTGACTTAATTACAGTCCTCAGTTTATATTCTATGTCGAATTCACTCATTTAGATGGCCCATTTGGACAATCTTCCCGAGAGCTCGAATTTATGAAGGATTTTCCGCAAAGGGAAAGTAGTCACCACATCTATTGGGTGGCATTGAAAATAAGGCCTCAGCTTCCGAGCGGTGACTACGAGAGCTAAGACCAATTTTTCCAAATGTGGGTAGCGCGTTTCTACTCCCGTTAAAATTTTTCTAACGTAATAAATGAAAAATTGCGTACCTTCGCCCTCACAGGCCAAAACTGCACTTATCGCAACTTCTAAAACCGCGAGGTAGACTAGTAATATTTCGCCTTCTTTTGGTTTTGAAAGCAATGGAGGGATTGATAAGTACTTCTTCAGGTCTCTCAGATCCTGCTAGCACTCCAGTGTCCATTAGAAATTCTTCTTCTTTTTGAGTAATGTGAAGAAGCGATGACATTTTTTCGACAACCGAAAACTAAACATGTTCAAAGCTGCTAATCTTCCTTTGAGTCTTTGGACTTCTTTTATGTTTGACAATTGATCCGAGATATAATCTGTGGCCTTGATTTTGTCGGGGTTTACATCAATTCCCTTATGCGAGGCCAGAAATCCCAGAAACTTACCAGAACTGACCCCGAACGAGCATTTCTCGGGATTAAGTTTCATGTTATGCTTCCTCAGGATGTCGAATGTTTCTTGCAGATGCTTAAGATGGCCACCTTCATTCAAAGACTTAACGAGCATATCGTCTATGTAAACCTCCACATTTTTTCCTATTTGTTTTCAAACATCTTAGTTATGAGCCATTGATAAGTGGCTACAGTGTTTTTCAACCCGAAGGGCATTACATTGTAGCAATATGTACCGAAGATAAACAAAGTTTTTTCCTAATCTTCCGGGTTCATCTTGATATGGTTGTACCCTTGAATAAACATCGAGGAAACTCATCAACTCGTGCCTAGTAGTGGCATCAATCATTTGACCGATATTTGGCAGTGGAAACGAATATTTCGGGCACGCCTTATTAAGAACTTTATAGTCTATACAAATATGAAATTTATTATTCTTCTTAGGAACTACTACTACATTGGCTAGCCAATTCGATGACCATCCCTCCTTCTAAATAGAGATAGGGTTGCCTATCAATCGACAGCCGCTGGTAGAATAAATCTACCCTACGCCTCCACATTCGTCTGTCTGAACATTGGGACAGTATCGAGAAAAATGCCCCACTCCTCCATATTCATAACTGTTACCAGATCCCCTCTGCTGAGCCAGTTTCGGTCGGTTTTACCTACTATTGGATTTGAACCAATGACTCTCGTCGTATTAGTCTGGATATCTTACCTCTCTGACCGAACATATTTTAAGCAAGCGGGTTAATTCTTCTGTGATGAATTTATTCCTGGCCTCGGCAATAGGGCGCTTCTTCTGTCGTACCGATGGTAAGTTGGGATCCAAACTCAGATTTTGCACTTATATTTCCGTCGGGATACCTGTCATATCCTCGTGCGACCGTTCAAAACAATCATCGTTAATTTTAAGGAATTCAATAAAATCAGACCTGAGCTCGGGGTGCAATCCTGTCCCCGAGTGAAATTTTCTTTCTAAGAATTCTTCAAACAATGCCACTTGCTCTAGTTCCTTTTCCTTGGATTACGTTGTGTCCGTCTCTTCCGGAACTTGGAAACATCTTTGTACCTGATATTGTTCTGACGACTCTGACCCTGGCATAACCTCTTCTAACTCGGGAGTAGGCATCGGTTCCTGTAATTTCTATGTCGTACGCTCCTTCCCTTTGCTACTGGAAGCTGAGATTGCGTTCATCTCCCTCGTTGCTGGTTGGTCACCTTTTATCTGCTTGATTCATTCGGGCGTTAGAAACTTCAGCAATTGGTGATACATCGAAGGTACAACTTTCATTTCGTATAACCATAGCCTTCCTAAGATGATGTTGTATCCCATATCACCATCCACTACTTCAAAGAGAGTTGTTTTCATTACTCCTTCAGCGTTCGTGAGTAGGAAGATCTCTTCCCGGGTCCTCACGCTCGCAAGGTTGAATCCAGCGAGGAGTTTTGTTGTCGGAATAATGCTTCCGATGATTTTAGCTTGTTCCAACACTCTCCATTGTATGATATTAGCCGAACTTTCTGGATCCACTAGAACACGCTTAATTTTAAAATCTAACACATTTAAAGAGATTACTAATGTGTCGTTGTGTGGTAACAGTAATCCGTCTGTGTCTTCCTCCGTAAAAGTGATATCATCCTCCAGGAGTCTTTTGCGGTGAGTTATCGATACTTTACTCTTCTTTGTCGCCGAAAAGGTGACCCCGTTAATCTTGTGCCCGCCAAAGATCATGTTGATCATTTGGCGTAGGGTTTCTTCTCATGCTTTTGAGGATTCCATGTTATCTCTCTTGTGACCGTAATTGTTCTTAGCTCGATCACTCAAAAAATCTTGGAGATGAACATTCTTTAATAGCGTTGCCACCTCCACCCGAAGATATCATCAGTACCTTGTCCGGTGACCGTTCGTCCCGTGGTATTCGCACCATAGAATGGGATCCCTCTTGCTGGAATCAAACCTCATAGGTCTCGGGAATCGTGCTTCTTTAATGTTCCTCCTGGCTGGCACTAGTTCCACTACGCTGGCATTGAAGTTATATTTTGATAACCTGGGGTAAGAAAGATCTCGAGACCCCGACGTTGCTTTATCTTGAAGTGATCTATTGTTTCAACCACGATCAGTATCTCTGTCAACGGTGAACTTGTTTGATGCTTGAAAAGTTTTGCCACGGCCTTTGGTACGCTCGTAGGGCATAAACCGGCCCCTCAAAGTCCGCATATCCGCATCTTAGACATCCTTTGATTTTTCTCTGTTATTCTTTCATCCTTTGGCCGATGATATCGAACCGGCCTGTCATCTTCGATCTTTATCTTTGACTCATACCTATTGTGAACATCTGCCCAGGTTGTTTCTTGAAACTAAAGCAGGCTCTCCTTCAGCTTACGGGAAACGTTTGAACTTCTCGGATTCAATCTTTTGGTGAATGCTTCAGCTGCCCATTCATACGGGATGGCCGAGAGCAACATTCGTTCTTTCCGGAATCGGGTAATAACTCTCGTAATAATTTAGATTTTTCTTGTGTGATTCTGAATATGGCGGCCTTCCAGGCTTGCACCTTTCTGGCCCCGACATGAGCTTTAATGAAAGAATCCGTGAGAATCTCAAAGGAATCTATGGAATGCTCGGGTAGTAATGAATACCACATTAGGCCTCCCCTCATGAGAGTTTCGCTAAATTTCTTTAGCAACACAGATTCAATTTCGTGAGGAACTAGATCATTTCCTTTCACTGCCGTTATGTAGGTAGTAATATGTTACTGTGGGTCTGAAGTTTCATCATACTTTGGAACTTCAGGCATTTTGAAACGCTTATGGATTAATTCTGGTGCCACACATGGCTTGTATGTAATTGAACATACTTCTTCGAGTTTGGGCCTTTCAATACTTG
The DNA here is from genome assembly GCA_000715115.1 of Nicotiana otophora. Taxonomy (NCBI): domain Eukaryota; kingdom Viridiplantae; phylum Streptophyta; class Magnoliopsida; order Solanales; family Solanaceae; genus Nicotiana; species Nicotiana otophora. The sequence continues at coordinate 25,333 of AWOL01S0053061.1, forward strand.
TGGTGCGCCCGGGATTTGATCTATGCGAGCGTTTACTTTCCTCATGAACCGTAAAAGCTCATCTTTGAATGGATCGTTCTCGTTGTTAAGACCTGATCTGCTCCCCCAGCCCAGTGGGAGCCAGCTTTATCCCTAGGAGTGTTGTTGTCGACTCTCTGTATTGTTTGGTCTGCGGGAACAATAAGAGGAATTGGATCCCGTCTGTTTGCATTATTCGAGGCCCCCGATATTGCGTATTTAAATTCTGTCATAACTTGATCCTCCCTTGTGAGATGGCCTAGAATGATTGCATGTTGCTCTAGCAGGACCCTCACAGCATCCGCTACATGCTCCTCATCGGCATCATGGGGATTAGACTCTCGTACCGGTCGAGGGTACCGTTTGTCATGCACCAGCGTGGCGTCATTCCCCTCATTGCGGGTATCATTGATTGAGTCCTCGAAATAAGGTTGATCCCCTCAAATTTCAAGGTTGTGTGCATCGTTAACAGTGTTATCTGCCATTTTTTTGTGATTTTTTCTAAGACAAAATAATGAAAACACGTTAGTAAAAAAGGCAAGGATCAGTTTAATTGCATGGTTGTCTAGGCACCACGGTAGGCGTCAAACAGTTAGCCCGTAAAACGATACAGTTGAATTTATACATGGTTTCTAGACAAGTGAACTAATTTGATCATGAAATAATACAATAATCAAAGAAATATACATTATTTAGACTTAAAATGTAGGTGAAGTAGCAAAGATGGTGATTCCGTGAACACGGTTTCCGGACACAGCAATGATGAGATCAGAAAATAATAAAGTAAAATTGTATGAAGTTTTGTATATAATATAGTATATGTTTTGCGAGAAAATTCTTCTCCCCTACAATGGTAACTCAGCTCAATATTTATAACTATGTCTAGGGAAAAAAGTCTTAGGATTGTGCCCTCCTTTAATGTCAATTACGAGGGTCATTGATGAAGATGTAACAGTGAACATAAATGTCAAATTCTCTGTAACAAACCGTCGCTCTTAATGCTACAGAATATTCCTTAGTAAATTCTACCGGGCGCTGAGTATTTAATACACCTTTATGAATGTTATTCTTTCCGGTGACAAGCAGAGTGACTGTGTTCGGTCCTCAACCATCCCATCTTGGATTTCACGTGTCCTCCTTTTAGTCAGTCACATGTCATATCATATTTTACCCTATACAATAATATGCACATGTAATTACTTCGATAACTTTGATTTCTCCGAAATTGGGGTGTTAGAAGAAAAACATGATAAAATATCGTTCAGGGATAATCTCAAATATCTCTCTCCAAGTTTGGATTCATAACATTAATCTACTTGGTAGTAGTTTGCAATATTATAATTGTCTCCCTCGTTTTAAGTTCTTCGTAGTAGTTGTTTTAAATATTTAATAATATAATCGTAATTTTCAGATCAACTTAAGTACCCCTTAACTTATTTTATGGTATACTTACTACTTTCTAATCGATTTATCATTAATGTAAATAACTATGGGTGTGTTTGGTACGAATGAATTTTTTTTTTTAATTTTTTCATGTTTGGTTGGATTAAATATTTTTGAAACATTTTTCTCATGAACTCATTTTCCTCCAATTGGAGTAAAATGTTTTCCCTTTCAAAAGAAGAAAAATATTTTCCAAAACTCTTTTTCAACCTTCCCCACCGTATACCCCATCTCCACCAACCCACCCTCATACCCTCACCTACGCACCCTAAATAAAAATGTTATTGATAGTACTTTCTTTTCATGTTATAAATAAAAACAAAATTCAATTCAACAAATGAGTATTTTATTTTCATGATATAAAAAAATATTTCTTTTGATTTTAATGATATAGAAAAAACATTTTCTTTCATTTCAACAAAATGAGTATTTTCTTTTCATGATATAGAAAAAATATTTTCTTTCATTTCAACAAAATGAGTATTTTCTTTTCATGATATAGAAAAAATATTTTCTTTCATTTCAACAAAAAAAAGTAATTTCTTTTCATGATGTCGAAAAAGTATTTTTTTTTATTTCAATAAAATGAGTATTTTCTTTTCATGATATAGAAAATGTATTTTCTTTTATTTCAATAAAATGATTACTTTATTTTCATGTTATAGAAAGAGTACGTTTTTTTTCAACCAAAAAAGGAGTATTTTCTTTATAGTTATGGAACATAAATTTCAACGTTGTTTTGCGTAAAAAAGTTCGAGTTCCAACCTCTACTTCCAACTAAGAGGTTGTGAGTTCGAGTCACCCCAAGAGCAAGGTGGGGAATTCTTGGAGGGAAGGATGCCGAGGGTCTATTGGAAACAGCCTCTCAACCCCA
>AWOL01S0053063.1:3571-21523 GCA_000715115.1 Nicotiana otophora
TAATAACTTTCATAAGGCTTGACAAAATATTTGGCGTATCACATGTATGCGACCAATGATATATTCATGTAACTACACAATAATATTCATTATCTTTCTTTGTCTCAAACCTCCCTTAGAGGTGGGTTGTAGTATTTATCCAACCATGCACAAGTTCATTATTATGCATAATCTTTATCACATATATATTTTCACATTCACTTTTAGGAATGAGTATGCATTCTCAATGTTTATCACAAGTCACATTCTCTTCAAAGAATGGAGTAAAATCATACAATGTGCTTTGTTATTTTTTTTAATACCCATTTGATGGTAAACATTGTCTTGTTCTCCCTTTTTATAATTTACCATAGTGATAACTATTATTATTTTGGCCTTTCGCATGCCCACATTCATTTTTCAACCACTTGTCTTTATTTAGACTTATCATGCACTGCTATCACATTCACTTCAAGAATGGAGCAAATCAAGTGGGACAAGCTTCATGCTTTTTCATGTATATATATATATGTATATATATATATGTATATATATATGTATATATATATGTATATATATATGTATATACATATATATATATATATATATACATATACATATACATATATATATACATATATATATATATATATGTATTTAGTTATTATTATTATTATCAATATGGTGCATTAGGACTCAAACCCAATGCCTTACCCATATAAAGGCATGCTAGGTCATAATGCGTTGGAACTTGAATCCAATGTCTTTTCATCAACATAGTGTGTTGGGACTTGAACTCATCGTCTTACCCTCAATCTTTAGCATAATAGGCCAAAATACACTAGGACTCACACTCGAGCCTTTAAAATATAATTACTTCATAATTATAGGCATAAGTAAATTAACTTTCAAGAAGACATATGTAACTATTTCAATCTTGAAACAGTTCCTCTGTAACAAAAATGCTAGTTAGGATATATGCCATTTTTTTTAAATGATACAATCACTTTTACAATTTAATAAATTAATTAGGGAAAAGGTGCAGATAACCTATAACCACTTATATTTCAAAGACTATAAAAACTTCACCAAAAAAATTCCAATACGGATGAATGAGCCTTATGTTTTCAGCAAAAATATTTAAGGCTTAATGCATAACTGTGACTATTATAAATTATAACTATAATGGGTTTATATTGATTGTATATTCCAATGCCAAATTTGCAAGATACTGTAAAATCGCCTACATATTTGATAATTTTGCTTTCAATGAAATACATCATGTGACGGTAAAAATATTATTACTAAATTACCTTAATAATTATCTACCATAGTATGTAAAAGGTGAGAACATATATATATGTTGGAATATTATATTTGTCCTATAAGAGATGTAGCAAATAAAGACATACCTTTCCAGTTCTTTATTTCAGTGGATACAATTGAAAAAAATATTTTAACTAAATACTGCACATAAAGTTAATGCAAAGATATGAAAGTATGAATGGGTTTAGATGGATGTAAAACTTATCTTTGTATTATCATCCAAGACATTTTTCATTGTACTTGATCTCATTGTCTGCTTATAATTTACATAGTTTTGACGTAGAAGATCATGAAATGAGCAATTCGTGCTGATAACGTGTTATGAAATAAAAGCAATTTAGTAAAACATGAACAAGAACAAGTTATGAAATAAAAGCAATTTAGTAAAACATGAACAAGAAATAGAGATAGAGAGAAGGAAGAGTATTTCTTCTTCAATTGTGTGTATTTTCTTATCTATTACAAGGCCTTTATATAGGCATGAAAAGTGAAGAAAAATATGTCATTGAATATGTCATTAAGCATTTGAGAAGATCATGGAGGAAGAGTAGACATCCACTATAATTTAATTTTTTTTATAACAGATATCAAATAGTATAGAAACAAATTTGACTTTTTATCCTAACAGTAAAAAGGGATTAAATTTATAACGAAACTAATTCGAATTTCATCCAACTAAAGTGATGGTACGAACTTATTGCTAACTTAATAGCATTAATTTTGACATTGAGGCCTATTTAGAAGCCCGCTGAAACTATTTATATTTTGTATTTTTTGGCAAAATATTTAATTAGTAGTATACGGTCGAAATCGGGCTCGACTATTGCACAACAGATCGGGCTCACAACGCGAAGGGTTGGAGATCGACCCCGTATCTCATCGAACCAGAATACGAGATCAGAATGTTCGTCCTCAGGAACATTGAGCCCGTGATCCCGGAATCGACCCTGACTCCGAATAAGCTCGAGGAAATATTACCGGTATGAAACAATAGAAGACCGAAATAACGAAAGGCCGAAATATCCGTAGCCGATCGGATATTTCGGTGGGAATCTCGGCACGTGTCACTAAAGGATCGGCAAATCAGCAAACCGGGAGATTTTTACCTTTTATAGAATTGTATCTAAGGTAGGACTCCCCTACTATATAAAGGGGAGTCTGATTACTTATAAAAGAGATTGTAACACGCATCAAAAGGCAATTTTACTGTTATTTCTTGTTCTTATTATTTTGTCATTCTGTTCCGGCATCGATAAAAGCATTTTTCCCCAAAGGTGACTAACCTTCCAAGGCTGAGATAATTCAACTTGTGTGGTTTGCATTTACATTTTCATTATTTATTTCAACTTCAATCTGATTTATCATTTTGTATCAAGTTAGATCACATGTCCTTAAAACCACATACAAATTCAATTGTTATCCGATTTTGAGGGTAAACAGTTTGGTGCCAACCGTGAGGCTAAGGATAATAGTGGTTGTTTAGTACTAATCTCCGTAACACACACTACTTTACACCTTCTCTTTGAAGTATCTTTGATTCCAGGCTAAAACCCAAAATGTCAAAACTCTCAATCAGCACCCCTACATGTCGACAACGAGTCCGGTCATCAAGGTGAAAATAACAATATAGCACTCGGTAACGAGGTATCGCCTGCTGATCCTATTGGAATTCTGATCGTAGATCTGATTGATGCTAATTCACATATGGCCATCGACGCAAACGTGCCTACCGACCCCAAAAAAGTATCCGTAGTGGAGCCCGATCGGCAACTCAAAATACACAAAACATTGAAGGGGACGAGATCAGTCTACGGGTGATCTTCGAAATGTTGCAGGCTCAACAGGCGGCGATAGCTCAGTTACAGAACCGAAGCCGTGCACCGAGCAGGGTTGAGCCTAATCTTCCCCGAGAAGTCTCCCGGAGGGATAAACCGGTCATAGAAAGGTCAAATGGACATGAGTCGGAAGCTAACCCCGTGATCATAAACATGCTCGAGGAGCTGAAAAATGGATAGAATCAGGGAGAAGAAAATCGAAACTAATGACAAAAAGGTGAAAACCTACAATTTAAGGGTAGACCAAATCCCAGGAGCACCTCCAATATTGAAAAGGCTGGATTCGAGAAAGTTCGTGCAAAAACCTTTTCCTCCGAGCGTGGCTCCGAAGCTGATTCCCAAAAAATTCCATATGCCTGAAATACCTAAGTATAACGGACCGACCGACCCAAACGAGCATGTAACCTTTTATACGTGTATCATCAAAGGGAATGACTTGGAGGACGACGAGATCGAGTCTGTACTGCTGAAAATATTTGGAGAAACCTTGTCAAAGGGAGATATGATATGGTATCACAACTTACCTCCTAATTCAATTGACTCATTTTCTATGCTTGCAGATTCCTTCATGAAAGAACACGCTGGCGTCATCAAGGTGTAATGATTCGGCCGGTCGTTTTGAGAATTTAAGTCTCGTTCGGCGGCATAAGGCCATGAGCAGCTTCATATTTTGTGTATTGACTTGCGTGCGTGGTTGAATTCGGTTACCGGTTGTTTCGGAGTGATTTGGGACACTTAGTCCCTAAAACTGAAGCTTAAGTCTTAGGATTTTAATTGTAGTCGGAACTATGTGAAGACGAATCTGGAATGGAGTTCCGTCGATCCCATTAGCTCCGTTGGGTGATTTTGGACTTAGGAGCGTGTCCGAACTGTTAATCCGAGGTCTGTAGCTGATTTAGGCTTGAAATGGCGAAAGTCGAATTTTTGGAGATTTGGACCGGAAGTGAACTTTTTGATATCAGTTTCGAAATGCAATTCCAAGAGTTGGAACAGCTCCGTTATGTGATTTGGGACTTGCCTGCAAATTTTGACGTCATTCCGAGTTGAATTGATAGGTTTCGGCACGGGTTTTAGAAGTTGAAAGATTTGAAATTTATAAGTTCGATTCATGGTGAGATGCGTAGTTTCATCTTTAGTTGATGTGATTTGAGGGCTAGACTAAATTTGTATGGTGTTTTAGGATTGGTTTGTATGTTTGGTTGAGGTCACGGGGGCCTCGGGTGAGTTTCAAGTGCTTAATGGATTAAAAGTTTGATTTGTTTTACTGCTAAGTCTTCAGGCTTCTAGTATTTTTGCACTTGCGGTGAAGAGACCGCAGGTACGAGAGCGCACGTGCAGAGAGGCAAGCGCAGAAGCGGAAAAATGGAGGAGTGCCAGGGGTTGCAGGTGCGAGGCAAATTCCGCATTTGCGATGCCCGCTGATGCGAAGATTGAAGCGCATGTGCGAGAAGAGCTGGACTTGACAGTCTCCGCAGGTGCGGAGAAATTCTGCGCATCAGCGGCTCTGCAGAAACGGATTTTGGCGAGCAGAAGCGAGAGGAAGCGCAGGTGCGAGTTGGACATGTGCACCCGCGGTCGCGCAAATGTAGCTAATTATGCGCAGGTGCGGTCACGCCTAGGCAGAAAAGAGAAATTCGAGGGTTTGGTTTCATTCTTCGTTTTTGGACTTGAGAGCTCGGAATTTGGCGATTTTTCAAGGAATTTTCAGAGGAAGCTTTGGGGTAATGATTCCTAACTCATTTTTGGTTGTATGGCATTAATCTATAGTTATTTTCTCCATTTAGTTTCGTATTTTTGGGGTTGAAATTAGGAAAAAATGGAAGAACTTCTTCAATAAAGATTTCAAGTTTTGAAAGGGAATTTGTGGTCGGATTTGAGTAATTCTTATATGGTTGGACTCGTGAATGAATGGGTGTTCATATTTTGTAATTTTTACCCGATTCCGAGACGTGGGCCCGGGTCGACTTTTTAAGGCGAATTTCGGAATTTTTATTAAATATTGATTTTATTGATTAGACAAGTCTATTATTGTGGTATTCATGTTATGCAATTGTGTTTGGCTAGATTTGGGCCATTCGGAGTCAGATAATTGAGGAAAGGGCATTATTACTGACTGTTTGAGCTTGGTTCGACGTAAGTATCTTGCCTAACCTTGTATGGGGGATTTTTCCCTTAGGATTTGAGTGTTATATGTTGATTATAGCCCGTGTGGACGAGGTGATGAGTGCATGCACAGACTTAATTGTGGAAAGTTGGCCTTTTAGGATTCTTAGGTCCTTATATTCATTGAGTATGAAGTTGTTCTTGATATGATTAAATTTCTATTTACTAGTTTCGCCTCTACATACTTTAATTAAAATTAATTACTTTCAGGATTCACTCTTATTGCCTATTTGACTCTTATTTGACTTAACTGAAGATTTTACCTCCTCTATTGTCATGTTATCTTTTCATAACTTCTTATATTTATTTGAAATCATTATTTTATCATCTTATAATTTGTTGAGTCTTAATTGAGGTTATGATTATTTTTTCGCTACTTATCCTTAATTAAATTGTTAAAAATCCTTAGTAAGTTTTAGATATCGTATATCTTAGTCGACTTATTTTATTTGGAATTATTTGGCTCGTGTTAGTTTCCTTGTTGTTGAAATGTATATTGGGGATCGTTGATACACATTAGTTTCCCTTTGTTGAGTTGTTCTCCTTACGCCTAGCATTCTTTACTGTGGTTATTCCTTGTGATTTGGTCCCATATTTTTCCTGTGATTTAAAAGTTCTTGAGTTGATTTTGTATTATTGCCATTATTGTTGTTGTATTTGTTGTGGTGATGCACGGGGTTTCTGCCGTGCGGTTGTTGTTAATGGGGTTTCACGAGGTTTCTGCCGTGCTAGTGTTACTATTGATATTTGCACATGCGGCGTGAAAAGGTAGGATATATATATGTGTGGGTTGCGCATGTGGCGAGACAATGTGGGGACATTATTATGCACGTGTGGCGAGACAAGGCAGGCATTTATGTTACTATTGCACACGTGGCAAGACAAGGAGGTGTGTCAGGGATTGATTTGTGATGATTTGTGGCCTGGGGGCATTGTTGTTGTTGATATTTGTGAAGTGGTATACATACCTGTGTGAGCTTTATCTTGTGAAAGCCGTGAGAAAATATTCTACGTGTTGTCTGTTCTTTTTCCTTATGCTTATTTGCTAGTATGGATTATGGTAGGACACTTGCACAAGCATACACGTAGTTAAGCACTCTTATCGGATAAGAGGTATTCTTGATATTGTTGAGTATAGATGCTCACCCTTGTTTACTTGTCTTCTATGTGAGAATGACTCTATTGGCACGTGAGTCGTCTGTTTGGTCATGAGGTGTTATGAGGGCATATGATGCCAAGTGTTAGGGTTCAGGTATTGAGACCCGTGAGTTGTGAATTGTCCGAGGTTCAGTACCTCGTGGAGTTGTTAACTAAAACTTGATGTAAAAGCGGTTGTAATTACTGAGTTATTACATGTCCTTGCTATATTCGTGATTCCGGATTTAGATTATGTTCCATTCACTTCGTCTGCGTCATTTTCATGATATTCCGCCGATACTTGTTGTTTCTTGCTTTAATGCCATTACTGTATTGTGAGCCATATTGCATAGTTTTTATGTAGACATCATACTTCTGTTATTCATGTGCTTATATCTGTTCAGTTTATTAGGCCAGTGGCTGTCTTGACTGTTCCTCGTCACTACTCCGCCGAGTTTAGTCTTGATACTTATTGGGCACCGCTGTGGTGTGCTCATGCTACTTTTCTGCACATTTTTGTGCAGATCCAGGTACTTGTTCATTAGCTAGTTGTGTGGATTGTTGCCGTAGAGACTCAAGGTAAACCTGATGCTGCGTTCGCAGGCTTTGGAGTCACCTTCCAGTTTTCGTTTTGCATTGTTTATACTTATTTCTGGATAGTGGTATTTAGAAGTTTTCTAGCAGACACTCTATAGAGCTTATGACTTGTACTACCGGTTTTGGGATTTTAAGAGATTCTATTTAAATAACGTTGTTGTTTTAATTATTGTTAGGCTTACCTAGTCCCTAAGACTAGGTGCCATCACGATACCCAACGGAGGGAAAATTGGGTCGTGACACAAGGTCGAGACCTGAAAATCAGACCTTTTTCAAAGTAAAACAGAAGGATAACGATATGCACTGAGAATTCGTGTCCCGTTTTAAAATGGAACGAATGGATCTGCCACCAGTCGCTGATGATTGGGCTATTCAAGCTTTCACTCATGGACTCAATATTCGAAGCTCGGTGGCTTCACAGCAGCTAAAGCATAACCTGATAGAATACCCAGTCGTTACCTGGGCCGACGTGCATAACCGGTATCAATCAAAAATTAGAGTTGAAGATGATCAATTCGGGGCCCCTTCAGGGTCTGTTTATCCTGTCGGAACCCCAGACAGAATCAAGAGAGACATCGATCGTGAACCAAGACCAAATAGGGATCGGTATCAGCCATATAATAGAGATCAAAGAAGCAGCGGGTTCGGGCGGAACCCCATGAGAAACGAAAGGAGAAATGATCGAGGTCAGAACAATCGGGGACCCATGACCAAAAACAGCTTTGACGGGTCCATCAGTCCTAAAGAAGCGCCAAGGCTATCGGAATACAACTTTAATGTTGATGATGTCGCCATTGTATCAGTTATCGGGCGCATCAAAGATACCAAATGACCTCGACCTCTACAATCAGATCCAACCCAAAGGGATCCTAACCATATGTGCAAATATCATGGCACTCACGGACACAGAACAGAAGATTGTCAACAGATAAGAGAGGAAGTGGCCCTACTATTTAATAATGGGTATCTCCGAGAATTCTTGAGCGACCGAGCCAAACATCATTTCAGGAACATGGATTCTAACAAGCAGATACAACACGAAGAGCCTCAACACGTCATTACCATGCTCATCGGTGTGGTTGATATCCCACATGGGCCGATGTTGAAACGCACCAAAGTGTCCATCACTAGGGAGAAACGAACACGAGACTACATACCGGAAGGAACTTTATCTTTCAACGGCCAAGATACGGAAGGGATTGTATAAGCCCCACAATGATGCGTTGGTAATATCTATAATTGTAAATATAATTCAAGTTAAACGTGTGTTAATTAATCTAGGTAGCTCGGCCAACATCATTCTATTGAGGGTCGTAGAGCAGCTCGGTCTACAAGACCAAATCGTACCTACAGTACGGGTTCTAAACGGATTCAACATGGCATGTGAAACCACTAAGGGTGAGATAATGTTACCAGTAAACACCACCGACACCATCCAAAAAAACAAATTACGTGATCGAAGGAGACATGAGCTATAACGCTCTATTCGGGAGGTCATGGATCCACAACATGAGGGCAGTTCCCTCAACAAAGCACTAGGCACTGAAATTCCCAACACCTAACGGAGTCAAAATAGTCTATGGTGAATAACCGGCTACCAAGGAAATATTTGCGGTCGAAGAGGTGATACCAGCCTCTACAATATCGAAGGATCCGAACCAGATGGTCAAAAATGGGGCCAAATAGCAAGCACTTATACCATCTTCGGCCGATTCGTACTGACAAAGGGAAAGCGAGGATAATGATTACGGGGTCCCCGGATCTTTTATAGCCCCCGATGATTCCAATGCCACTAAATCTACGATCGAGGAGCTGGAACAAGTCATATTGAGAGAACGCTTGCCCGATCAAAAGGTATACCTGGGCACGGGGTTAAGCTCCGAGCTTAGAAAAAGACTCATTCAATTTCTTATAACTAATGAAGATTGTTTCTCTTGGTCACACCTTGATATGATGGGGATCCCACCGGAGATAACCACTCACAAGCTAAGCCTGGACCCGAAGTTCCATCCGGTCAAACAAAATAGGAGACCCCAGTCAGAGGTCAAATATGTTCTTCAAGGACGAGATATCTAAACTCCTTAGAATAGGGTCCATTCGGGAGGTTAAATACCCGGATTGGTTAGCAAATGTGGTAGTAGTCCGTAAGAAAGGGAACAAATTAAGAATGTGTGTAGACTATAAGGATTTAAATAAAGTGTTCCCCAAGGATTCGCTTTCTTTGCCTAATATCGATCGAATGATCGATGCCACGGCCGGCCATGAGATCCTCAATTTTCTCGATGCCTACTCTAGGTACAACCAAAAACGGATGGACCTGGGTGATCAGGAAAAAACCTCCTTCATCACAAAATATGGCACATACTGCTACAACGTGATCCCATTCATTTTAAAGAACGCAGTGCCACTTACTAACGCCTAGTAAATAGGATGTTCGAGGAACAAATAGGAAAATCGATGGAGTTAGATCAAACATTTGCAGGAAACCTTAAGCATATTGAAGAAATACAATATGAAGTTGAACCCGGAGAAATGCGCATTTGGAGTTGGATCAGGTAAATTCCTCGGGTTCATGGTATCCAATCGAGGAATCAAGATCAACCCCGAAAAAATTAAAGCCATCGAAGACAACACAGTTATGGATAACGTGAAAGTCGTGCAAAGGTTAACCGGACGCATAGCCGCCCTGGGGTGATTTATTTCGAGGTCATCCGACAAGAGCCACCTATTCTTCGCACTATTGAAGAATAAGAGTAACTTCTCATGGACCCTGGAATGCCAACGAGCTTTAGAGGAACTCAAATGGTAGTTATCGATCGCGCCACTATTTCACACACCGAAGGCAGACGAACAACTGTACTTGTACTTGGCGGTTTTGGAGATAGCGGTAAGTGGAGTCCTAGTCCGGGAAGAGCGAGGCACGTAATTTCCAATTTACTATATTAGCAGGACCCTAGGTGAGGCCGAAACTAGGTACCATCACCTAAAAAAACTGGCGCTCGCTTTGCTAAGCGCCTCTAGGAAGCTAAAACCATACTTACAGTGTCACCCCATATGTGTCATAACTACTTACATGTTGAGGAACGTTTTGCATAAACCCGAGCTCTCGGGACGGTTGGCCAAATGGGCCGTGGAAATAAGCGTGTACGATATTGAATACCAACCCCGAACCGCCATTAAGTCTCAAATCTTGGTAGACTTCGTAGCTGACTTTACGCCGGCCTAAATACCTGAGGTGGAAATAGAGTTATTAAATAACTCGGTGACTTTTTCGAGAATCTGGACCCTCTTTACGGATGGCGCCTCAAACACGAAAGGGTCCGGACTTGGCATCATATTGAAGCCACCAACAGGCAGTGTAATTAGACAATCTATTAATACTTTGAAATTGACTAACAACGAGGCTGAATATGAGGTAATGATTACATGCCTTGAACTAGCCAAAAGCTTGGGGACAGAAGTAATCGAAGCCAAGTGTGATTCCCTCCTTGTGGTAAACCAAGTTAATAAAGCATTCGAGGTCAGAGAAGAACGAATGCAAAGATACTTACACAAGTTGCAGGTAACATTACATCAGTTCAAAGAATGGACTTTGCAACACGTACCCCAGGATCAAAACAGTGAGGCTGATGCCCTCGCTAACTTAGGGTCATCTGTCAAAGATAACGAGTTCAATTCGGGGGCAGTCGTACAGCTTATGAGATTGGTGGTGGAGGAAGGCCATGCCAACATCAACTCGATGATCCTAACTTATGACTGGAGGAATAAGTATGTAGAATATTTTAGGACCAGAACACTGCCCTCGAATCCAAAAGAATCGAAGGCCCTGCGTACAAAGGCAACCCGGTTTAGCCTATCCGAAAACAGAACCATGTTCAGAAGAGGATTTAATGGCCCACTCGCAATATGTCTAGGGTCAGGGGATACCGAGTACGTTTTGAGGTAAATCCACGAAGGTATTTGTGGGAATCATTGGTTCGAAAAATAATCGGAGCCAGCTATTACTGGATCGACATGGAAAAAGACGCAAAGGAGTTCGTTTGAAAATGTGATGGATGCCAAAGACACGCTCCGACGATTCATCAACCCGGGGAGCTGCTGCATTCGGTTTTATCACCATGACTGTTCATGAAGTGGGGAATAGACATCGTCGGTCCCCTTCCATGGGCACCCGGTAAGGCTCAGTTTATATTATTTATGACTGACTATTTTTTTAAATATGTAGAAGTCGAGGCGTACGAGAAGGTCGGGGAGAATGAGGTCATCGATTTCATTTAGGATCACGTCATATGCCGATTTGGAATGCCGATCGAGATTGTATGCGACAATGAGAAATAATTCATCGGCAATAAAGTAACCAAATTCCTTGAAGACCACAAGATCAAAAGGATCCTATCAACACTCTATCACTCTAATAGGAATGGACAAGCTAAATCTACCAACGAAACCATACTCCAATACCTTAAAAAGAGGTTAACCGACGCCAAAGAAAAATGGAAGTAAATACTACCCGAAGTCCTATGGGCATACCGCACGACATTGAAGTTCAGTGCCGGGGCCACCCCGTTTTCTTTGGTTTTTGGCGCCGAAGCTCTGATACTGGTTGAAGTCGGAGAGTCAAGTATAATATTCCGATATGCGACAAATGAATCAAATAACAACGCTATGAGTACGATCCTGGAGCTATTAGATAAAAGGCGTGAAGCTGACATTGTCCGGTTGGCCACCCAAAAATAGTGGATCGAAAGGTATTACAATCGAAGGGCCAACCTTCGACACTTCAATACCGGGGACTTGGTACCGAGGAAGGTCACACTGAGCACCTGAAACCCAAATGAAGGGAAATTAGGGCCGAACTGGGAAGGATCCTACAAACTCGGAAAAATGAATGGCGAGCAACTACCGAACAACTAGAATATAACTCACTTGAAGCGATATTACTGCTAAGGTACGGACCCGTTCTTTATTTTATTTACATTTTAAGCTAACGCTTACAGGTAACCTACAAGGGACGATACGAGATTTTAGGTCTGAAAGCACGCGTTGCACTCTTTTTTTCTTGAACCGATTTTGTCCCAAATGTGTTTTTCGGCAAGGTTTTTACTGAGGCAACAAGTAAATCGTGCTAACTTAGAATTAAAAGTCGGCCACGAACCGGTGACGATGATCACAACCGCATTCGAGGCCTCTCTTCGATCAGCCCCGAACACTGAGGGGCATTACCCACAGATATCAACTTTAGCAAGGAAAAAGACTCAATTGATAGGTTTTATTGTAAGGGCCATACGGTCAAATGAACCGTGCCCATATACCCGGGCACCAAGCATGTATACATGTATAACTATTATGCACAAAAATGAAAAGAAGTCTCTTCCTTGTGCACAAACATCTTATCCTTTAAAAGTTTTATTGGATTTATCGAAGAATTTCCTACATACGATCCCCTAAAGGTATCAAGCCCAAGGGCCACCTTAATCCGAGTTCAAACACAATCATTCTCACTCGGGAATTGCAGTCCGAAAACAAATTCGGACGGTCCGAGCTAACAAACCTCGGGTTCATAAGACCTATTAGGCAACGCCCGAATTTTAAAGGCCTTGGCCACCCTCACTCGGGGACTGTTATCTTAGGTAAGCTGGATAACTCGGGACAGCAAGCCCATTGGGCGACACCCCGAACTAAAAAGGTTATGACCATATTAATGCTGCTTGGAGACGTCCGAGACCCGCAAGAAAAATAAGGCCTTTAAAAAAATTCCATAACCGGTTCTAAAGGCTACCCTTGGCAAACTATAATCTAAACTACTTTGGGGAAATGTTTTCGGTAATACCGAATACCCACGATGCCTTAAAACAAGATAATGTTAAAGGCAAGGTTTGTTCGAACCTTCGAACATAACCTAATTATTTCATGCTAAGGTATTTCGATCTTTGCAAATACAAATAAAGCAAAGGGAAAACTCAAAAGCTGCGAAAAGGGAAAAAAACCTTATATATACATGTCAAAAATTCTTTTTACAAAGGCCGAACGACCTCAAGAAAAAGTAGAAGATAGAAACATCTAAAAAGATCCTAAGTGGACTAGTCTTCAATGGGGGACGCATCATCACCTTCGGGGTCTCTGCCGCCCTCATACTCACCCGAATCTTCAGACTCTTCGGAATCTTCCTCCTCGGGATATGCCAACTTCCTAACCGCTGCTTCGAGAACCTTGGTATCCTCGATCTCAGCAGATAAATCACAACCCCGAGCGTGAACTTTCTCGAGGGCCTCTCTTCGGGATTGCCACTTTATATACTCGACCATATTTTTTACAAGGTCCCGAGCCGCCTCGGCATCATCCTTATACTGGGCCACCCTTTCATCAGCTTCGGATTTGACCACGACGACCTCTGACTTGGCCGCCTCAAGATCCCTGGCCAGATTTTGTTGATCAGAGATAGCCGAACTCAGCTGAGACTAGAGCCCCTTTGACCTTTTTGGCCTGCACCAAGGCCTTTTCTTTTGCAGCCTGAAGCTGAACCTTAGTTGAAGTCAATTGTGCCCGGGCAGTCTCCTTTTCCGAGGTCAAGTAGTCCATGTTTCTTTTCTATTCTTCGGCCTCGACCTTTACCGCATCCACCTCCGCCTGGAGCAGTTCGATCTGATCAAGTTTCTTTTGAACCTGTGGGTTCGGACCGTTAGCCACCATATCTCACTCATCATCACTAACTTCAAATACTCTTTTTACCTGCTCGACCAGGTCGGCATGTTCCTTCTGGACCGCCTCTAGCTCATACTGGAGTTTCATACTGAAAAGTTTGTAAGCATCCCTTTTCTCAGTAAGACCTCGAGTCTCGGCCTCGTGTTGGTTTAGCTCTTCCCGATATCGGAGAGAAGTTTCGTGATGAAGCACCAAGGCCTGCAAGCTCAAAGAAAAGAGTTGCGATTATTTACAACTTAATTTAAGTTCATAATAAAGGTCGAGAAGAGGCATTGGAAGTTATCCAATTTAACGCATGTTGTGCTTCGTTGAAGAGGCAGGGCACTTTCACCTCATACATCTTGGCTTGATCCTCTTCGATCACTAGGCACCGAAGATAACTGGCGACCCCCATGGGGGCAAAGAGAACCCGGGCATCCTCCAAAATAGACATTAATTGACCGCTTTCGGTCAGGATCTGCACTCAGAGCTGGGAACTGGTTTACTCTTTTCAGACTTGAAGAAGGCCCGCTGGCTCCCGAAGACAGTCTCTTATTTGGTACCGGTAAGTCACCCAACCCGGTGACGTCCTACGAGGCGGTAGAAACTAAGCCATCAAAGAAGTTGTTAAAAGAGCCAGCCACCCCTTGGGGCCCCTCATTTGGGCGCCCTTTCAGCATCTAGGACTCGTTGATCATGGAGTCAGTAAATGAAGGCGACTCAGAGAGATTTATCACCCCAAGTGCATCCTTCGGAATGTTATCCTCTGCCCGAGAAGTACCGGCCATGGTCTCTTTGTCGACCTCCCCAGCTCAGGGCAAAACGGCCTCACCCCTCTTTGGTTCGGAGGCCTCGGCCACTATCTCTTCATCAGCCACCCTGGTTTGAGGCAGTTCGGTATCGCTTCGTACGTGGGCTACTAGTTCAGAAGCTTTTTCCTCTGAATCATCACTTAGCCGATTGAGTGAGTCTGCTGGGATCACCCGGGCGCTGGTGCTTTCTTTGGATTTGCCTACTAGCCTCTCTTTCGGTTTTTTTCTTCTCCGAGTTCAGAGAACTCGGAACCCTTTTTCTATTTTTTTCCTCACCTTGTCTCGAAGCAGGGAACTCGGAGGGGCAATCCTCGCCACAAGATGGAGGCCTCATTGCAACATCCTTGGGAAGACCTGCAAAGAAAAGGAAAATGAGTGAGGCTCAGTAACACGAAGGAAACCTGAGTATTGTCCGCACAAGAACGGAATCTTACCATGATAACGGGCCTCCCATCGGCCCCTCGAAAGTTCTCGCCAGACGCGTTCGGAATATGGTTTCTGCGGCACGATGCCCTCGACCCACTCCTTGAGTCGAGAAACTGCATCCGGCATCCGAGCAACAGCTAAACCACCACAAAACATCGATGAGAAGGAAGGAAAAGGAAAAGCGATAAACGAAATCTTGAAAGTAAGGTTATACTTACGTGTCATGTTTTATTTATCAGGAAATGGCATATACTCAACCAGGATTAAATCCGAGGTCTTCACTCGAACGAATCGGCCTAACCAACTTCGGTCCTGATCCTCGTCGATGCTCGAGAATGGGGCCTTACTATCCCGACAAGCAAGTTTGATTAATCCCCTTTGATAAAGCCGAGGACTATACAAACGCATAAGATGGTCGATGGTAAAGGGGCACCCCTCCATTTTGCTTACGAAGAAGCGGAGGAGATTTGCTATCCTCCAAAAAGAGGATGAATTTGACCGAGGGTCATCTCGTACCTCTTACAGAAAGCAAGATGACCGGATCCAAGGGGCCCAACGTGAAGGGATAGGTGTAAACACTTACAAAACCCTCCACGCGGGTAGTAATCTCTTCCTTGAGCGTGGGGACCACCACATGCCTATCAACCCAATTACAATCCTCCTTGACCTTGGAGAGGAAACTATCAGTGACCGAGCATATATATCTCGAGACCGGTTCACACCGACCCGACACCAAGGAGGGTTTCTCGACCTTGAAATCAGCACCGGTTGGGCACCCCGCAGGAACGAACATCTTCGGGGGAGGTTCCGGTGTTGGTTCCTCAGTAGCAACAGACAAAACATTTTCCTCTACAGCCGGTCGCGAGACAGAGGGAGCTTCTTTTTTTGGAACATATTTTGAAGTTTTCGTCATTTCTTTGATAGATGAAAGAAAGAGAGGAAGTTTAAAGATTAAGTTTGATGATTGGGGATAAAAACAAAGCTGAAGTTCTTGCGAAAGGATTTTAGAATAGCCAGAAATTTAATACTAGAAAGTGTTGAAATTTCTAAAAAACATGAGTAGAGAAGATTTGGATGTAAAGTTTTGAATGAATGAAGGAGGGGTATTTATAGTTTTCAAACGACGGTTCAAAGCCATAAGTGGCCGACTAGCAACTGACGAACATTTAATGCCATTAAGACGTGATTCACGAGACGTTTCGTTCATTTTGTCGTTTCTGACAAGGAGTACCAAGGAGAGATATCGAAGCTCATATCATTTCTCGTCGTTTACTCTCCAAAAACGAGAGGACTATCTGTATACGGTCGAAATCGGTCTCGACTATTGCACAACAAATCGGGCTCAGAACGCGAGGTGTTGGAGATCGATCCCGTATCTCATCGAACCAGAACACGAGATCAGAATATCCGTCCTCAGGAACATTGAGCCTGTGATCCCAGAATCGACCTTGACTCCGAATAATCTCGAAGAAATATTGCCGGTATGAAACAATAGAAGACCGAAATAATGGAAGGCCGAAATATGTGTAGCCAATCGGACATTTCGGCGGAAATCTCGGCACGTGTCAGTAATGAACCGGCAAATCAGCAAACCAGGAAATGTTTACCTTTTATAGAATTGTATCTAAGGTAGGACTCCCCTACTATATAAAGGGGAGTCTGATTACTTATAAAATAGATTGTAACACGCATCAAAAGGCAATTTTACTGTTATTTCTTTTTCTTATTATTTTGTCATTCTGTTCCGGCATCGATAAAAGCATGTTTTGCCCCAAGGTAACTAACCTTCCAAGGCTGAGATAATTCAACTTGCGTGGTTTGCATTTACATTTTCATTATTTATTTCAACTTCAATCTAATTTATCATTTTGTATCAAGTTAGATCACGTGTCCTTAAAACCACGTACAAATTTAATTGTTATCCGATTTTGAAGGTAAACAAATTGATCGACCGAAATTAATTGCATTTAATATATATATATATATATATAAAAAAAAATCGACTATTATTTTCTTGAAACGGCTAAAAATATACCTTTCTTTTCTTCATTTTTCGGTACTTGAGTCTATTGACTTTGTTTTTTTCCGTAAGTCTCCGACCCTTCCAAATATTTACCGAGTCCTTTCTGATATGGTAATTGTTGACTATTCAAAGGGAAAAAAAATATATGAAATAGAGTAGTGATAGTACTTGCCAAAAATTGATTGCTTTTCAATTCAAGTGTTGGATTGGGCGTGGGAATTGGGGTATCAACCAAAATACGACAAACTAATATCAGTACACCATTACTTCATATTGATTTTGAGGGCACATTATTTATGATATAATAAGCTTTGAAATATATTTTTTATTTAATATTGTATGAATTTTAATGAATAAATATTTTTATTATATATAAAAAAATGATTTAAACAAAAGAAACAAAGAAATTAACTAAACCCTAAACCAACACTCTCCCATGTTTGAGTAGTTAATTTTAGGTAGTTAATTTCTTTGTGTCTTTTTTTCATTTTCTTTTTTCTTTGTTTTTAAAATAAATTTTGAATCTCCAAATTTGTAGGAGGTTTGTACTAAAATGTGACACTTGTTAAATTTTTGTTGTTACACTTGGTATCAACACATTGATTTGCTTCTTTTATTCTATATAGATAAATAAATATATATTGATACGGATATAGACTATCATATTAGGAACTACTCCCAAATATGAATTGAAAGTTTTTTTGTTTTTTTATTTTAAAATAATTTTAAAACTCCAACTTGAAACTACTCCCCAATTTGAAATGACAATTTTTTTTTAATTTCGTTTTTTATTTTATAATAATTTTAAAACTCCAACTTTGTTGGAGCTTTGTCCTCAAAATCTATACTTGTCATCGTATGGTTATGCCATTTGGCATCATATAATTATTTTACTTCTCTTTATACATACATATATATGTGTATATATATATATATATATATATATATATATATATATATATATATATATATA